>UCOH01010732.1:0-15137 GCA_900474275.1 Synergus japonicus
CATCTAGTGTTCGGAGGAAACGCGGAATTACAACCCTCGCATCAATCTACAATCGCGACATTTCTTTACCGATCCGATTATCACAATTCATATGAATTGAATTCCGATTAAGAAGCTCGGTAAAACCGATTATACACTCATACGATGCACTCAGACTCACTCACCCCAAAAAACAATGCGATGGTAGGAAATACCTCGACCGATGACCTGATCCGAATCTGAGATCTTCCTTCCTGCGTCTGATGGTTGGTCCCACTCCTGGTATGATCGTCCTTTACCGTCCAAATACACGGGCGTCCCCGTAAGTCAAATTACTTAAGATGCAGCAATCCTCGAAGCTACCTCAGGGTAAGAATCCCTTTGTCCTTTTATCTTCACCGGTGTACACTTATTCGACCGCGGTCAAATCTTTCAACTGTCACTCTGACCAGCCCTTGATATTTCGCCCGCACGCAGCGGCCTCGGATTCTTCCGGGAAAAAGCCCCTCTTTTCTGGGGTCAACTGCTTTTCTTCATTTTGCAAAATCCCCCTCTTCTGAGTTAGTCCTTATCCCCGTAGGCTACTCAGTTCACCCACGGATGATAAGACTTGTGGGCCCTGTTCTACCGAGCCATTACAGAGTTGTTATATGTGTCCCTTCTAGGGTTTCTCCGGGTATTTGGAAACGATCAGCGTATTTAATAATTAAATTATGAACGCGGGACTTTTCTTCATTATTTAAGTGTTCGAGTCGGAGTAATTCCTTAATTTTCTCTACTCTGGCTTTTCCAGTAAGGTTGTAAATTTTTATTTTGTTTTCGTTTGACATTAATGTTTGGAAAATTTCGTCTACATTATTTTCACTAAATGAAGATGTGGAGATTATTATTGGTTCTTCAATTAATTCTTCGAAGTCTTCTAAAGTGACCTTGGGTATTGCTATCTTCGTTGGGAGTGCATTAGTATTGGCTATTTTAATGTAAGTCTTACCTTCATGATTAGTGACTACGGCATTTCCTATATGTAAATTTTTTCCGAGGTTTAATTGAGGTACGTATCCTTCGATTTTATCCTTATTTTGTATATTGATACATATATTTGAAATTGATCTTGCTGGTATAATGATATTGTGTTCTTTTGAACTGAAAGGGTGTTTATTTTCTTCAATTTCTATACATTCGTCTTTGTAGTTTATGTTGACACTATTTTTAATAAAGAATTCGGATCCTAGAACTCCATCTTCTTCTATTGGAACATCGTTAGGAATTATGTGGAAAATTGTTGGGTATCCGAAGATATCTAGGGTTATTTGTCCTAAAGTGTATACTGGTAATGGATTTGTACCTTTCAAACGTAATATTTCGTTCTTATTAATTTTTATTGAATCTTTAGTGACATGTAATTTAATTAAATTTCTTCCAGCTCCGGTGTCTATTAACATACGTACTGAGTGTTTTAGACCATCAGTAGATATGTTAATTGCTGGAATTGAGTAACTAGTATTCAGGTTTATTTTGACATTTTCGAATTCTTTTATTGGTGGTGCTTTTAAATTATGTTCTTCTTCACCTCTCTCAACGCACTTTACTTGAGGAGGGGTCTCGCATTTCCCTGATTTTGGTTTCGGGATTCTAATTGCCTTCGCTTTTCATTATATTTTCTGCTACGGCAAATGTCTATAGTATGACCTGTCTTCTTACAGTATTGGCATTCTATATAAGGTGGTCTATTACCTGAGGGTTTATTGGGTCTTTTGTGCCCTTGAAAACGAGGAGGTCCTTGAAATGGTCTGTCGTATTCCTGCCACTGTGATCCCTGATTGGGTCGTGGTTGACTCTGAGCCTGGAAAGGTTGACGTGTGCCCCATTGATTTTTTCATTCATTTGGGGTCTAGAGTAGTAAGGCTGAGGTTGATGACCTCTGTTTTGAGAGTTGATATTTGAGAATTGAGGTATTTGACCTATACTTCTACAGGCAAGGGCTATGTGTCCTCTTCTTCTGCATATTTGGCATATTATTTCTTCTTGAGAAATGTTGATTTTTACACTTATTTTTTTTTTTTTTTTTTGGTGAGGAGAAAAGATGGCGAAATCTTTTATAGACGTTGTACAGGACTCTCCTAGGCCGGGTCTAGGCATACCTATTAAAACCAAACAACTCCTCTTTCGAGCCCATATGCTGCTCGCGGAACCGCCTGTCGGCTTCTTACTTCGCGAGCAGTGGGTTCCTGCTTAAATTCGCTTATGCGACTCTTCCGTCATCCGTTCCCCGTAAGCACTTGCTGGGGGATTTTTCTGGCCCTACCCGTTTATGTTTCCCCTGGAACGCCCATCGAGATCTTTAGTCCTCATCACATGCGTGATGAAAGACTCGACGCGCTGCCAGCACTCCTCAGACTTGAGCATGAGAGGGACCACTGTTTCGGGGGTGAACTCAGCACTTACCGCCCGGCGCAGGGCCTCCCTTGCCACTTCCCATGCTTCGCAGACGAAGAGTGTGTGCTCCGCATCGTCCACAGGGGAACCGCAGTAGTCACTCATCTCTTCGTCTCTCTTCTTGAAGCGTTTCAGGTATGCGTTGAAACAACCATGACCCGTCAACGTCTGCGTCAAATAGAAGCCAACCTCACCGTGCTTCCTTTCCAGCCAGCGACCTGCATTAGCTCCTTGCGGAGATGAAAGGTCTCCTCTCTTTCCCTCGCTAGCAGGTCGATTGGCGGAACGCTCGCCAGGACCAAAACAACACTCGTCGAGACAGTGCGGTAGGCTGAGATAATTCTCAGCGCCACACCTCTCTGTGCTGAGAACAGCTTTTTCAGGATGGCCCGGGTGTCGAGGGCCGATGACCACACCGGTGCTGCATATAGCAGCTTCGAATGCACCACGCTCGCAACCAGCCTTCTCTTCGCTTCCCTGGGTCCACCAATGTTGGGCATAAGACGAGCTAAATTAGCTCCACATTGGATGGCTTTGGCAGTCGCAAGCCGGAGGTGTTCGCCGAAGCTAAGCCTACGGTCTAACTGCACTCCCAGGTACTTCAGACTCCTGCCCCACTGGACTTCGAGCCCGCCCAACACAATCTGTGGAGGTTGAAAGGATCTCCTGTCTGTAACGAGAAGCGCCTCGGTCTTTTACAGGGCCATTTCGAGGCCTCTGTTATCCAGCCAGCGCTTCATTCGTCTCAGGCTCTCGTTGATCCTTAGCTTAAGGATTCGCGCCTCGTCCGAAGCACACACGACAAGCGCGTCGTCCGCGAAACCGACGATCGTCGTGCCAGCGGGTAGTTCCATTCGAAGAAAGTCATCGTACATGACATTCCACACGAATGGCCCCACCCTCGATCCCTGAGGGGCGCCGCATGTCATCTCCTCTTGGAGGGTCCACGCGTCGCCCTCGTAGACCACCCACTTGTCGCTTAGATAGTTATCCATTATTCGCAACAGATAATCTGGCACCTTCTTACGCACCAGCGCTTCGATGCAGATCCTCCATCTCGCGGAGTTGAACGCATTGCAAATGTCGATGCTGATCAACGCGCAGAATCCTTTTCGCTTACCAGTTCCTTTTCTTGCTTTCGTCGCAAGGTCCACCACCGCCTATATGGCGTCAATTGTGGACCTGCCTTTGCGAAAGCCGAACTGGTTCTCCGACAGGTCGTATTCGCCCTGCATTTGGCTCTGAAGTCTCTGTAGAATCAAGTCCTCCAGAAGCTTCCCCATTGTGTCCAACAGACATATTGGTCTGAAGGATGAAGCCTTATCTAGAGACTTTCCTCCCTTTCTGAGGAGGACCAGTCTCTGCCTTTTCCAGTCCGCAAAGAACTCCTCCGCTCGAAGACAAGAGTTAAAGGCTTCAAGAAGGATCTCAGGATACACTCCGATCACCTCTTTGATGATCTCGTTCGGTATACCGTCGATCCCCGGTGCCTTATTGGTCTTCAGCCTTCGACTCGCCGCCTTTAGTTCCTCGAGTGTGAAGAGCTCCTCACTACTGACCACGCAGGATCCCCAGTCCTCCCGTGGGAATGATTCTACTCGCGGGAACAGGGTCCTCACGATTCGGCGGACTCGATCGGGTTCATCCAGGCCGGGGGTCCTTCGTTGAGTCACCAATTTCTTGGTAACTATCTTGAAGGCAAGTCCCCACGGATCCTTCTCGACCTCCCCGATCAAGTCCTTCCAGCACTGAAGTTGGCTTCCTCTTATGGCCTTCTTGTAGGCCACCTTAGCGATCTTCCATGCTTCACGCAGCGCGGGGTCTCCCTTTGAGCGGGTGGCTTTCCGGCGCGCTGCGTTGCATGCGCTACGCAGGTGTGACAGGGTATCGTTCCACCAATACATAGAGTTCCGTGTTCTTCTTTGCCTCCGACGGGGCATAGAATGGTCGCATGCCGCGAAGATCTTCTGTCTGTCTGTGCATACCACTCTCTCCATTGGCTCCGCGGGCCTAACCCAACCAAGCTCGTCAATGAGCCTGGTTTCCTCGAGAAATTCTCGGAGTTTGTCTTTGCAGAGCCGTTTTGTGTTCCAGGAGGGACGTTTTCGTAAAAAACTTCCTTCCATCCCTCCAGTGTCCCGGTTCTTTATACTGAACTCGATGCATTGGTGGTCGCTCAGGGTTTTTTCCTCTAGGACCTGCCAATCGCCTATCCTCGCCGCAAGTCGGGGCGTGGCAATCGTGAGGTCGATTATCGACCCCGCGGCCCCTCGTCTGAAGGTGTTTTCCTGGCCCCGATTCAGCACTATTAGGTCGTTCCTGGCGACCATCTCGCTCACCAAGATTCCCCTCCTCTCCGTTTGGGTTTCGCCCCACTCCGGCGACTTGCTGTTGAAGTCACCGGAAATGAGGACCTGCCCGACTGCCTCTTTGAGGCTTTCCTCAAGAGCGAGAATCTCGGACTCGAAGATATCAAAGGGGTCGCTAGGGGAGAAGTAGCAGCTATAAACGCGTACACCCGCCATCTCCGCCCAGACGAACCCCCTGTCAGTCTCCAATACTCCCCCAACCACCAAATCGGGGTTGCACGTCACGATCCCAGCCCTTCGTAATGCATCCTGGAACCAGGTAGGGTTTTCGGACTTCCAGTACTGCTCGCTGATGAGCAGTACATCAGCCCTCCTCTCTCTGGCCGTCTGCATCAGGAGGCTTTGGGCGTCCCTTCCCCTCCCGAGGTTGAGTTGCAAAAATCTCATTTTCTGCTCCTCAACCTCTTTAATTCCGCCTGGAACGCCGGACAGGAGCCACTCCCCGCGGCATGGGCGAACTCCTTTTCGCCCTTGTCGGAACACGTCAGGCATTTTGGGGTGCCCTTGCACTCCCTGGCCACGTGTCCCGCGCCTCCACACCTCCAACAGGCATCTTTCCTAATGGGGCCGCTGCAGGCGCCGGAGACGTGTCCATACCCGAGGCATTTGTAGCACCTCGCTACCTCCACGTGCTTTCGGATGCGGCAGTTCACCCATCCGAGACGTATCTTGCCCAGCCGGAGCAGACTATCGGCGTCTGCCCTGGCCAGGTTTACCACTGCAGCCTTTACCCCACCGAAGCGGGAGTAGAGTCTGCTTGGCCCTTCCGGAGTGCCCCGGCCCAGCGCCTTGCCTATCGCCTCTAGGACCTCCTCCCTGGTCACCGTCTCGTCGAGGTCCCTTACCTCGACTGTTATTATGGCGACCAGGGCCTGAACATTTGCTCGCTCCTCAATCGCCTGATCCAGCATATTTTTGAAGGCCGGAACATCCCCTCCCTTTTTGAGGACAAGGAGCAGCTCCTGCTTCCTTGTCCTCCTTACCGACAGGACTTCAAGTCCTGTCTCATCCGGCCTGACCCGCGCTTTCATGTCCTTCAGGATTTCGGCGTAGGACTGACCGTCCTTCGCCGAAACCCTGATGGCATCGTCCGACCTGGCGAGAGAGGAGCATTTTGGAGGCTTTTTTGCCTCCTTCCCCTTCTCCTTCGAAGGCGCTCCTTTTGTCTGCCTCTTCTTCTCCTTCTTCTCTTTCTTCTTCTTCTCCACCAGGTGCCAGTCCTCCGCCTTCTGGGTGGGCTGGCTCCTGGTGACCTGCGCAAACGTGGGCGATGTACTGCCCTTGCCTTTCTTGCTCGCCCTGTTCTCTGGCGAAGAGAGAGCTTCCCTCTTCTCCCCTCTGGGCTTGTCACCCAGGGATGCCGAGCGCATCCTGCGAGCCGCAATGATCTTTCTGGTGGCGGGGTGGGAATCCAGCCTTCTCTGGATTTCCGTCCCGCTCTCTACCAAGCTCTCTCCAGCCTCTTCACTTTCGTTTCTGTTGCGCCTATTGGTACGCAGGGCTGATTTTGCTGCGAGTCTTCGTTCAATCTCAATTGCCTTATTTATTACTATTTTGAAAGTGAGTGGGGTATCAGGTGATTCGGAAATGTTTGTTTCTATTTCTGGTTCTAATCCGCGGAGAAAACAATCTACAATATCTTTACTGACCTTGTTTGCGAAATTTCTATCTTGTTCACCCCTATTATTTGTTCTATGCACATCAATGATTTTATCGCCGATTTCTTTAACGCGGGACGCGTAGGAGAATACTCTTTCGTTCTCCCATTGATAAATATTACCTAACTCTCCCTGTAATTGGTAAACTGATTTATTTTGTGAATATACTCGTTTTAGACTATCTATTAACTCTTGAACGGAATTAAAAGTATTGCCCGATAAGCATTTTCTTGCTTCACCCTTGACTTTTGTTTTTAATAACTTGGCTAAATTTGCTTCTGAGGTTGGTGGAAGCATCTCTTTTGCTTCATTACACCCTTGTATAAAATTATCTAGTGAACTATTTTCGCCTGAAAATATGGGGACAACTTCAAGAGCATCGCGTAATGAGATGTGTTGATTATTTCCGATTGTGACTACTTGTTGGGCTGTCATATTTATTTCTTCAAATTTAATTAGGGTTTTTAATAACGGCTTGGTACTACTTTTATTTAAGGTTATGGATTTCTCTCTACTTTCGCTAAATTTGTCGGATTCTTCTTCAGAATCTACTTCTGAGGTTTCGGATGTGATTTCGGGGTTATCCCTATTTATTATTGTGGAACTCTCTGGTTTTAATGTGGAGTCAAAAAATAATCCTTCTAGATTGGATGAATTTAGGGTTGTATTGTCTTGTGACGAACTGGCACTTATAATTATGCTCGTGTCAGGAATTGGGGTTTCATCAAATTCCTTAGAGAGTTCTTCAGTTAATTTTTGAATTTTTCTTCTATTCCCAAAAGCTTTAATTATCCTATTTTCTTCGACTATTCGTGCTAAATCCGAATTGTTTCTAGCTAAACTTCGGGTTATAATTTGGGGTGTATTTTTATTGGGGGCACCTTCTTGAGACATTGGGATTTTGAAACATTATTATTATAATTTGCAGGTAAAATTGTTTCACAGGGTTTTTAAGAACAGACAGATTTCATACAATATATTTTTTAATTTATAAAGAAGCTTAAGATTAACTCTTCGTTGGGTCTAGTTATAAAAATTTTATCAAACTCAAACTGAAAATTTATTCAGGAGTGTTAAGAGAGAGAATTTGATAATTAATTGTTAAACAATAATTTAGTGGCAAAATAAATAGTATTAGAAATGCATTTAAAGTTTTAAATATTTATTAAATAATTCAATTTAATTATTTCGTTGAAAAAGCAAGTGTTTTTTTTTTTTAAATTTATTGAATAAAATCTTTAAGGCTTTATGATAAAATTGAAATGGAGTTGAGTAAAAAAATGTTTATGAAAATTGAGTTGAAAGTATGATAGATAAATTAGCAAAATTAGCTCTAAACATTATGTTGTTAAATTAAATTGGCTTGAAAAAAGAAAATTTTAATTAACAAAAATAGGAAAAACGAATTTTAGTGACAAGTTAAATTGATTTGGAAAAATTTAAAGAATTTATGCACAAAAATAGTAAAAATAGTTAATAGGAAACGAAAAAAAAAAATTTAATATAAAACAATCTCTTTTTGAAAAAAAAAATTTCAAATGGCTTGCTGAATCCAGGCCGATGCACCAAAATTGAAATGGAGTCTGTTACGTCCTACCTAATATTTATTTACTAACCGACCTACTTGGCAACAGACTCGATTTCTATATAACTAATTCCCTCGTTTTAGTCCACAATTTAATGGGAATCTGGAAACGAGGACAAGCCAAATGAAAGAAAGGTTTTAAATAGAATGTACACGATTTATTAATTTAAATTACTATTCAATTTTAATACATATATTTGCGAAGATGACCCTTACGAAAAGCGAAAATGAGCCTGAGTTGAGTGCTGAATGAGTGTGCTTACCGGTGATGTTTCGTTAGATGCGTACTGGTAATCCTTTTATGATCCTGCTCGTGTCACTGGGTTTCCTTCCTTTTATAAGTTCAGTACTTTCAATAGTTTTATTAAGTTCTCCTTAGTGGGATTTAGATATTTTATAAGTTCACTTCTGCACTTCTGAGTTTTAGGATTTACCCTCCACTTGCTTAAACACTGGGTCGAACTGTTGCCTTCACGATTCGACACTTCACACACATTTACCGTAGTAGATCTTTACCCTTCGCTCTTTTAACTGAAACTCGACTAGACTGATGACTGCACTCTTAACCGACGAATTTAAGACCAACTGAGACTAAAACTCAAACTCAAACTAAGACTGGGTAATCTATGGGCCATGCTGTTTTTATGCTGATCCTAGATACTAAGAGATTTCAATAGACCAGTGTTAGTGCGGTGTCTGTGAGTGGCGCCATTTCAATAGACTAGTGTTAATGCAATATCTATGTAAATGTTGTAGTATTAGTGCACATAGATACTCTGCAGGTGTCATTCTGGTTTTGGGTCAGTTGCACTAGCGAGGGTGGCTTCTGGACCTCTCACGGACGCGTTGAGTGATTGAGAGTGTGTAGGTTTCTTGTGGGTGTCTCCTATACAGGTGGAGTTTATAGTGTGCCTTTGAGTGCGAATGTTTGGGTATACAGGTCAATGTCCTCTTGTAGATTTAGAGATTTATTAGTGTTGCAGGTGGCTCGAGTCGTAAGGGTCAGTTACAAAAGTATGAATGAAATAATGCTTACAATTATAATTATGGCTTATGATGTAATGATTGCATGTTGTCAATGGTGATTATGATAATGATTAATTACTTAATAGCCAACCAATTAATTAATAGTTAATTAATAATTAGTTAACTAATGTCATGCTGACATGACAGTTGTCTAAATTATTATATGGATAATACAATTCCACAAGAAACGCACTTTTTGAGGGGACTTGATGATCAGTTCTTCGAAAATTTACTTTTATATTCCCAAATAGCGTGTAATTATTTCCTGCCAAAAACGGCGAACATTTTGACTTCCATGATGGAAGAAACTAAATATTGACAGTTGGCTTCCTGCTAGAGAAACTCTGCCATTGGTCAACTTCATTCGATTTTGAATTGCGCGGCAGATTACAGTCAATTGTAGAATATTTCTAGCAGGAATCAATATTTAGTTTCTTCCAACATGGAAGTCAAAATGTCCGCCGTTTCTGACAGGAAATAAAACACGCTATTTAGGGACTATAAAAGTGAGTTTTCGAAGAACTGATCATCAAGCCCCCTCGATTTATTTCTTCTCTCTATTTGTTGCTATCAAAAACATAGAAATTTTCCCTCTTTTGCCATTGAGAGGGTATTTGAAAATCATGGTTATAGACTTGTGTCTTTCTACAGATTTTGACAGTTTTTGACAGTTTCTTGACAGTTTTTACTTTCAGATTCCATCGCCCTTAACATCAAATCAAACAACGGCTACGTACTTCATTAGAGAATCTACTTGTAAAGCCGTAGAGGGATCCCTTTACGGTGAAACTACTGTAAAAACTAGAAGTCGATTTATGCATTGGTGTTAAAGCAATCGGTCCGCCCAGTTTGAGACAAGCCGTTTCGAGAAAAACGCGTTTAAAGTTTTACAAGCATATAGAGGAGAAATGCAAAGTAACATCAAATCCCGAATAAAATGTTTATTAAATGGGCCAAATTCTGTTACTCATGGATTTTTGGGGTCAGTCATTACGAATACGGAGTAAAAAAAAAAAACAAAATGGCAGATCCAACACGGTGGACGAGTATGTTAAATAAAAACTCCAAGGCGCTTCAGCAGGATTGAAAGTTAAACATTAAAATTTTTTTTTTTTGCAATTGAACTAAGTGGATATTATTTTTAAGACCCTAAAGAACTGTTTAAGTTAAAAAAAAAATATACATTTTTTGGAAATCCCAAAGTGGTGTTACCCTTGAAAGTGTTTCTTAAAAGTTTTGGAAATATGTTATTATTGCTGAATAGATTTCGATCCTCAAAATTTTCAAGCTTCTATTTTCAATTCAATTTACTATAATAATAAAAACTTAATACGTTGACTATAATAATACTGCTTATATGAGTTTAAGTAACTTAAAATTCGTTTTTATGTATTTAAAATTAATTGCGGACTCTGTCAGTCCGCAATATAATATAGATAGATTACACAGGCACACAAAAGAAGAAAGGTCCTGTTCCCGGATCCAAACTAGTATATCTTTATGTTTTTTGAGGTGCTGAATCCGAATTCAGTGTCCGTTTGTCTCAATCAAGTCAGGTTCAAGGTCAGGTTCAAGGTCAAATCCTGAAAAAATTGTCAAATTGATTCAAATTATTATTCCTATATATTTTTGGGGTCGCAGGATCCAAATCCGATGTCCGTTTGATCGGACAAGGTCAAATTGAAGGTCGTTTCAAGGTCAAATGTGTTTATTCTGCCAAAAATGAATTTTTGACTACAGATTCGGAAAGAACGCAAAATTTTACGTCTAGATATGTATTTAACTTTTTTGACAACATAACCCCCAAAGTCATTCATTTTATTGTATGGAGGGTTCATATGACAATTGCAAAAATAAAAAATTGTGTCTTCACAGGTTATGTTATCAAAAAAGTTGAATACATATCTAGACGTAAAATTTCGCGTTCTTTCAGAATCTGCAGTCAAAAATTCATTTTCGTCATAATAAACGCATTTGACTTTAAAACGACCATCAATTTGATCTTGGCGGATCAAACGGACATCGGATTTGGATTCAGCGACCCCAAAAATATATAGGAATAATAATTTGAATCAATTTGATAATTTTTTCAGGATTTGACCTTGAATTGACCTTGAAACTGACCTGATTGAGACAAACGAACATCGGATACGGATTCAGCGACCCAAAAAATATAAGGATGTACTCGTCTGGTTCCGGAAACAGGACCTTTTTTTTGTGTGCCTGTGTTATTAAAAGATGTCGCCACCGCCGCCACCGCCGCTGTGTCAGAAATACATGGTTAGGTTAGCCATCTTCTCATGGGGTCATGTGACGACACGCTCTTCTTGGCCTATTGATCACGTAACCCTACAACGATACGTCCTTCTTGGCTTCTATATCAGGTTACCCTACGACGATACGCCTTTCTGAAAAAGATCTAAAAGATAAAAAACGATCATGTAATTGGTCTTTAGCAAATTTCAATGAAATTTAAATTATATCATTGATAGACTTAATAATGAAATAATTTCAATGAAATTTGTTTCCAAGATGCACTACGTGGTAGCAACAAATATAGCATCTCAAACTGTAAACAAATTGTATTAATTGGTTCATACATGTATCTGAAAATTAGCGTATTAGTATATTAATAATTGAATAAAATACTGAAATTTTAACTTGGAGTGGAACTAGGGCGATCAGGGCAACAAATAAGTTGTTCTCCTACAAGTAAAAGACTTAAATAAATAAATAAAAAACTTTCCTAAAACGTCTAATGTTTCAAAAACATCCTAAAAATGTCTTTGGAACATTGTATATTTTTAGAACGTTATTTGGCCTGACTTAGTACGTTTTTAGGACGTCCTAAAAACGTCTTTTGAACTGCACGTCCTAAAAACGTCTTTAAATTTCGTGCCCACTGTGATACTAATGTCACATATTTAATCTTAGTGGTTTCAATCAGTGTTGGTAGATTGTGATGTTACGATTAAATTAAATTAATTTAATCGTTTAGAGCATTATTTAGATATTTACAAAAGAATTTAACTGAAATTAATAATTATTTAAAAAAGGAAGATCGGGATTATGAGACAATTTCATCTTTTTTCTTTGATTATAATCATTTTTCTTTTTATTTGATTCATTAAATGTATAAAAGTTCAGACTGAATAGAAATTCAGATCATAATTTGAAACCTAATGTCTAAATTTTAGTAATGTAAATGGAATTATTCAAGTTCATTAATTTAAAAAATAAATGGAAAATTTACAATTTTGGAGGTTTTAGAAGTAATTTTAAATTTCATTTGGAAAAATTTGGAATATTAACATGATTATCCTTTTAAAAAGGATAATCAACTAAGTATAAAATTTAAACTAAATAAAATTAGATAATATATTTGATAGGATATTTGAATTGTTATTATTATTATAAAATTAATGGCACATATTTAATCTTAATGTTTCAAATCGGTGTTGGTAGATTAAGGGGGTATTCTAGTCTAGAGGTACAAATATTGGGTGTTTTTTGAAATTCGATAAAAAATATTTTTAGCATACACTTTTTTACTGAACATTTATTAATATTTCAACGAAAAAGATTCTTAATCAGTAAGAATGTCGCTATCGTCTGAACTAGGGAAAAAGAAAGAACATTTTTTTCACAAAAGGCGACAGTTTGAAAAAAACGTGATTTTTTGCCCTTTTTTCAAAATTTAAAATATCTGAAAAATAGTAAAAAACAACATTTTTACATAATCCTAGTTGAGACGATAAAGGGATATATAAAAAAGGTCCACGCCAAATTTCAAGTTAATCGGTTCATTAGAACTTGAGAAATCATGTCAAACGTGTTGGAAAAAGTCGTTTCGAGAAAAACGTGTTTAAAGATTTGAGCAAAGTTGGAGGCAGTTTTCACTCACATTTCGTTAAACAGCGATTCCTGCTCCATACATTGGAAAAAATGTATGGAGGAACTGCAAACAAGCTCATACAATATATGAAACAATGTATGAAATAATGTATGAAACCACTGCAAACAAGCTCATACTCAGCTGGACCGGCTCACTCGCTATGCCACTAAAGTGGCTATAACTCTGTCAACTCTCTACATTTGAATCAGTGAAAATTTCACTGATTTAATTAGTGATTAAGTATTTCACTGATGAATCAGTGATTTGAGACTTTTCACTGATCAATTCAGTAATTAGTCCACTGATTATCAATAAGTTCTTACTAATTTAATTAGTGAATCGATATAATCTTTATAAATTTCAATAAAGTATACTTATTATTTTTGGAAATCATGTTCCAATTTCAATCTGTAAATTCAGTAATTGTGGAAATTTTGAATTTATAAAAGGTGTAAACGCGAATCACGACGCGAACAGTATAAAAAATTAAAAATGTCCTATAGCACATATCGATATTGCTGCAGAAAATGTTTAATTTTTAATAATAGGACTAATTTCATATTTTTAAACATTTTTATTCACGTTGGAATTTTAATTTGGATTTCATAACAGTAATGTGCTTTTAGTATTATTTAAATCTCACGCTAAATTGAAAAGGTACAATCAGTGACTTTTGTTCACTGAATGAATCAGTAACTTTTCACTGATTATCAGTGACCGGATTCTAGCTATTTGAATTAGTGAGATTTCACTGTCAATCAGTGACTTTTCACTGATTTAGATTTAGAGAGAATAATCGAAGTTATAAAACATCCTTCGGAGTTTATATATTGTTACAAAAAAATCTATATTTTCAAAATTCTTGACTAGAATACCCCCTTCAGATATCAAAATTAAATTAAATTAATTTAATGTATAAGAAATGTAGAATAAAATATCATCTGAGGGAGTTCAGAGCTTTATATAGTGTTACGTACGAAAAAGTTTATTAAATTTCTTAAATTTATTTTATGTCGGGTTTTTCTATTTTTAAAAAAAATTTAAACAATTCTTCCTACGGGGGAGGCCTTCACAAACTGCCCAACCCAAATGGGTTTGTTTATTTTTGTATGGGATCGTGACTCTTACTCTCGGACTGAGAGTTGTTGTCCCTTTCGTTCACGAATTTTAATCACGAGAAAATTAGGAAACTGATGAATTTAAGAAAAACTAGAAAGTTAGAAGAGAAACATTTATTTTAGACTAAAAGTAAAATAAGTTCGATACATCTTACCCTTCTGTTGTTTATCCTTAATTTTAATAATCCTTAATTTCCTATCAAGAGGAACGGTGAGGTTCTAAGGGGAATCTTCACCCTTAGGCACGCGCCTTTCCTATTGGGCTGTAATTTTTATGTACGTTACGGCACTTACTTTCACGCAACTCATGTCTTTTTTTCTTTTGCGAACTCACACCGTGACACTCGCGCACCTGTCAATTCGAATTTCTTTCATCAAGGATAGAACATTTTGTCTACTTCTCACTGAAAGAATTTCGTATTGTTATGTCAAAATCTCCCTATCGTTTTGAGATTCGATAAGTGGATTTTGAGTTCAATAATTTATCGCCTGGAATTCTATAAACCCTATACTCTTCTAAGGCCTTCTCTCTGCTATCGAAATTTTTCCGATTAGCAAGGTACTATTGGACTCACATATCCCAGTATAAGTTGCACTGCCATAGAATTTTAGCGAACACCGGATAAATTATTTTCCTTTTTTACAGCTCGTCGCTCGACATTGGACTCGAAGCTCTCTTGCTCCCCGCGTATCGGCACTTGAACTGCCTCCCGTCGGCAAGAAGATTTTTAATTTTTAACGTCCGAAGATTCTACACAGATTATACCCTATACTCTTCTAAAGCCTTCTCTTCCGATTAGCAAGGTACTATTGGACTCACATATCCCAGTATAAGTTGCACTGCCATAAAATCTTACCGAATACCGGACGGGCAAAGATCTGAGTAGTTCTGGGCAGCCCCGGGTTGCTCGACTTAAAATTTCAAAGAGGAGTACTTCTGGTCGGTACCAGGTTGCTCAAGTATCTGCGAAAATGTTTTAGGAACGCCTTGGCTCGTCGGTTTGAGGTGGGATAAATTAGGAAGGGATTTTTGCTAGGTGGACAGTTTTATGGAAAAATAGGAATCGTGAC
>UCOH01010741.1:0-13037 GCA_900474275.1 Synergus japonicus
GTTCTAGAAAACGATAATCGATTTTGGGAGGAAAAAAAATAATGTTTCGTATTATTATTATTCTCTAATACGTTTTTATATGTTTAAGTTCACAATTATTTATCACTACACAAACACATTCACTACTTATACACTATTTATAAACGCACGCTATGTAAATAAAATTTTTATTATTCGCCGCGGGTTCGAACCCTACACTTTCGCATTACATTACATTCCTAATTCCTAACGCACGCCTAAAGCATCGCAGCTAAGTTAACATGCCATTTACAAAAAAAAATCTAAAATATAAGGTACAGATGTGCAGAGCCGTATGATAAGTTTATGTGACCCGTTTCATAAAAAATATTTTGCTTTAAAAATTTTAATACATAATATCAGATAATATACAATATTTATTCACTATATTTCACTTCAATAATTTTATGAAAACTTTGTTTACACATAAAGATGAACGCGCGTGAAAACCGTTAAGCGTCATTAAAATAATCGAGGGGGTTGAGGCGGCGGGAGACGTCATGCGCAAATAACTACCGCGCATCTCGTTTTCTAGAACTCAGTTCTATAAATCTTAAATTCAAGTAATTCACAAATTCTCAATACCTCCAATTGAATTTCTATGAGATTTTTCAGCATTTTTTCAAGAACTTTTCTATACATTTGACTGAATTGAGGTATCTAGACTTTATAATGATCTAATCACAAACTCTAAATATCTCAAATGTGATTTCTATGAAACTTTTTAACATTTCTTCATGAATATCTCTACATATTTTACTGAACTCTTTTAAATCAGACTTCAATTTAAACTTTACAGAACTTTTCTAGAGTTATCCCAGAGTTGTTATACACTAAATACTGAAAGTTATACAAAACGTATCAAATTCGTTCAAGATTCACAAGTATCCCCGACTATAGAAATAGTTCTGTAAAGTCTAATGGATTATTTTTTTCCGTGTAATTCGTGAAACTTCTGTTCAGGCATATATCGAATTAGCCTTATGTATTTGTTGAATCTATTGTGGTTATGTTTGTGGAACCTGACAAAATTAGAGTGAATAAACAGACGGTCTCACTGATAAAGATTTTATTAAGTAAAAAGGGAACTCGTCCATTGACAGAAATTATGCGACCGACCAGACTTACAGAGAAGGAACAGTGTCTCCAGTCAACGCTCGTGGGATGTGAGAATCATCACAGAGGCGCACGCAGACGCGCGAGATTCGAGTGCGAAAACTCATTTACTCAACAGTAATGAACCCTTTTGTCTTCAAAACGTCTATGTAACGGATTTGATTAAAGGTTTACGGACGATGTTTTTTGTCCCCGCACAGAAACTGGTTGTTTTTTTTTTATGTTTTTGGTTCCTAGATTACGAAACTTTGGTTGGTTTCATGAAGCAGTTCATCAAAGCTCTGGACAAGGATGGTGAATGTTTCGGATAGTTAGGGGAGAAATTTCCGGACATAAGTAATGCCAAACTAAAAGAAGGTATTTTCGATGGTCCTCAAATTCATTCTTTGTTAAGAGATGAAAAATCTTTCACAAAAATGTAGCCTGAAGAGATGGATGCATGGTCAAGTTTCCAAAAAGTCTCAGAGAATTTCTTAGGAAATCAGAAGAGTGAAGGTTACGAAACTTTGTTTGAAGATTTGTTGAAATACAAGAAGTTGGGTTGTTTGTTGTCTATTCTTATCTTGATTACTTCTCAGAAAATCTTGAAGACTAAAGTAAGAAAGATAATGCATGGCTAATTCGATATATGTTATTTCAAAATCGTAATTTGCACACTGATAAACAATAAAAAAGTCAGAGGAAAAAAAAGATTCGATGCAAAAAATTTTTTAAAATAAAGTCGATGTCACGATTAATTGACACTTTAAAAATCGATTCTTTTAAGGGGGTCGTCTCATGTGACAAGCGTGTTTTTTTTCATTTTTTTTTTATGGATTTTTTGTGAAGAATAATATAGGCCAAATTGTCTGGTTTTTTGGGGGTATATTTATGATCTATTCAACAGTCATTATAAATTTTTTTATGTTAAAATGTACAGTCAATTCAATTGTAGACATAATGATTGACATGGGTGTCAAGAAAAAGTTGGTAATTGGTAGATTTGTGGCTACCGTATGAACCAGAATTGTGTCAAAATTTTGAATATTTTTTTTTGTGAGCTGTCAAACATAAAAACACGATTTTCATCATATTTTTTTGTTATTTTTTTAATTAAAAAAAAAATTAATATAGATATCACAATAATTTTAGTTCACACGGAATCTGTAGATGTCCTGAGTATACGATAAAAATTTGAGCCCAATCGGTCAATTAGTTTTTGAGATATCGTGTTGACAGATGTGAAAAATACCGTTTTGAGAAAAACGCGTTTGAAAATTTGGGTATGAATGAAATAAAAATCTTTTCCACTTCGTAACGAATTTTAATTGCCAAAATTCTTTCACATACACATTCTAGATGTGTTAATTTGGGTATGAAAAAAAAAGTTTAGGTATATAAATGAAAAAACAAAGTTAGGTAATGTAATGTAGTGGCAACCTACTACATGGTAATATAGGGTCCGTACGCATGGTTGCCACTACATTATAGGTAATCGATTTCTCGACTAATCGAATCAAAATCGCTCATCTCTTTATCGAGAGCTCCGAAGCTCCATAACTTTAAAGTGAGATACTCTACACTCGACTCCCACAATCGTCACCAAATTCGGGACAAAGACCCCCGCAAAGATCAACAAATATCATATCAACGGCACATGCGTTACATCAATTGTGCATAAATATTGCATATAAACTAATATTTTTTAGCATTTTAAATTGCGTGCGAATAGCAACCAAATAGATGACGAGTGGTATCTGCATACGAGTGGTATCAAGTGCCTATTGAGAGATATGTTAGTGATGTTTGCAGGAGGAATGCGGTGACGTTTGCGGGTTTCAGATCTTTGCGATGGCGACGGTTGCGGGAATCGAGTGTACAAGCGACTACATATTATCTATCTGGATGTTGATTCTAGAAAAATGTGTAAGTATATTTTCAAATGGAAATTGTGTAAACAATCACTTGTTTATTGTAAAATCAAAAAGAGCACTTGTGTTTTATCCAGAAAGGATAATTGCACTCATGAAAATGTTTTTCTTTACTAAAGATTTTGGTGCGAATGGTTTTTCTTCAATATTTTCGTTGAACCAAGACAGCACTTATTTATATTTTTAGTTTAGGCGGCACTATACTTGTTAAAAGGACTTAATCTACCTCTTATTGCATAATAATTCTATTGTTTACATGTTATACGAAAATCATAATAAATCATTATTTTTTTACAGTAATTGGGCAGAAACTAAAGTAACCAGTCAAATTGTTGGAGGTGATGAATACAGATTGCAGTGTATTTTTTCTTCATTAAGTTCTACATTTGACTCCGTGAAAAAAACAATGACGTCAATGCATAAGCCGTCCAGGAACAAGAAATCAACGAAGATGCCGAATGTAATTATATTTTCTTCAACACATATCCAAGAAACTCACGTTTTTCAAAGTTTAATGCGGGCTGAACGTTGACGTCTTCAAATCGAAGAGCAAAATAGGAAAAAAAATCTCATAACAGAGAAAAAACTCGTCACAGGGAAAAAAAAAACTTTTAAGGGCATGTGATACTTTACCATAAGAGTAAATTAGTTATACTAATTATACATTCATAATAACAAATATTGTTAGTAAATAAGAGTCAATAAACCTTCACCTCATATAGACGAAGGTTTATTGACTCTTTTTACCTACAAATATTTATTATTATGAATGTATAATTAGTATAACTAATTTGCTTTTACGGTGAAGTATCACATGCCCTTAAGGGCGTTGGATAAACGGACTTGGAAATCCGTGAAAATAGAAATTTTCAGAAATGATTCTAAGCCCGACCCTGTGAGCGTATATATTTTTGAAAAAGGTTTTATGGAATATGTGGGGATAACTTACCAGATATGATGGGTCTTGAGTAGTCCTGGGTCCTATAAAAATGAAATTCCTTTTCAGCTTTGATGAAAAAATTAATATTTGGTCAGAAAATATTCATTTTCTGGAACGGAGCAAATGCAGACATAGCAGATGAGTCCCGAGATAGAGACACTAAGTGTCAGACGTACTCAATTATTTCCATATTTTTTAGGGACAACACTGACACTTATCAAAAAAACCGTCTAACAGTTTTCATCAAAGCTTCAAAAGGGATTACATTTTTATAGGAGCCAGGACTACTCAGGATCCATCATATTTGGTAAGTTATCCCCACATATCCCATAAAACTTTTTTCTAAAATATATACGCTCATAGGGTCAAAATTAGAATCATTTCTGAAAATTTCTATTTTCACGAATTTCCAAATCCGTTTATCTAACGCCCTTAATAGGGTGGTCCTTAATAGGTACATTTTTGAATTTCTTTGCTCCCAGGGGCTCAAATGCTTGCAAATAAATAAAAAAAATTCTCTGAAAGTTTGAGCTCTTAATATTAACTTTAAGGTAGTTGCATTTAACATATTTGCACTTCGTCACGTGCAACCTTAAAATCGAAAACTTGCACCTTTTAGACATTTGAAGAAGGAAAGAACATATGCAACAAGGAAGGGAGGCATTTTTGTCGAGTGTGACGTTTGCAGTGCGAGTCGTAGTTCGAGAGCGTCTTCGACCTGCGACTCGTAATGCAAACGTCGCGGTCGACAAAAATGCCTCTCCCTCTCTTGGTGCATAATATGCATATATACTATTCTTTTCCTCTTTTCGTCTTCAAAACTAGGTCACAAACCAATTTGTTAATATTTAAAATATGTAGGTTTAGAAGATTTCAAGAAATTTCAATAATTTCGAGGGATTACATACACACAATTTCTACGAATGTAATTAAATAAATATTCAATAAAATTTACAAGATTACACCAAATTTTAAAGGATTCAGTGGGAATTCAGAGCTTTTCTATAATTTTAGGTAGTTATAAAAGATGTCAAGAGATTTTTATTGATTTCGAAGAATTATAAAGAATTTGCAGGTATTCTGTGGGATTTTAAGGAATTTCTGAAGATTTCAAGACATTTCTGACAATTTCGAATGAGAAAGTATTTTTTGGAATTAACAAGAATTTGAAAAGATTATAAAATAATTCAACGTATTTTAAAGAATTTCAAATTATACCTTGATATATTTTGAAAAACTTTAAAAAATGTCAAAAATATCACAGAATTTTCAAAGATTTTGAAGAATTAAAACATATTGTTTAAACTTTAAGTTACAAATACAGTTTGGCTATTTTTAGAAATAGAAACTTGGTTTTTTCAACGTAATGAAGTGTAAATGTATGACGAATTTTTAAACTTTTAGTAGTATTAGCAGCTTTTTATTTACCAATGACTTTTATTTTCAAATCAATCGATAAAAATTGATAATTTTTAAACACAATAAATTTATACTTCATTACATTGAAAAAACCATGTTTCTACCTCTAAAAATATCCAAACAGTGCCTTTTTAAAATTTTGTTCAAACAATTATCTAGATATATTTTAAAACTTCTTGAAATCTATTAATTCTCTTTTTAATCCTTGTAAAATTTACAGAAATATCTTTCCACTTTCTTAACTCTTTGTGGTCACAAAAAATACTTAAATTTTATTTTTGTAAAAAATAAATTTTATTTTATTTTATTTTTCCTTACAATTTGTTCTAACTCACAAAATTCCCATCAAGTCATTTGATACTGTTTTTTATTTCTTGAAATTCTTTAAAATGCTTTAGAATTTTTATAAACTTATTAAAATCCCGTGGCGATTGACCTTATACATTGAATTCTCGGTTTAATCGGTCGCTTGAGGGAACTACGACTAAAGCCAGACTCATAAAATTGTACGGTCTTAGAGACTATAAATCATGCTAAACTTGACCTTCGTTGACTCAATCGAAATCGATTAAACCGAGACTCCAGTGTATTCTATCTAATTTTATAAACACAACTAATATTTTGTTTTTTATAGGTAAAACCGTCTGCAGCAATTATGGCTGCAAAAAGAAAAGCAGCAAAATTAAAAAAGTTACAAACAGAAGAAGAGGACGGTAGCCTTCCAGTTAAGGACATATATGATAATTCGATAAATTCTGAAAAAATGACACATAAGGACACTGGACTTGTTTTTGACAACTCCATGACACAACATCGATGCTTATGGGATGAAAATTATCAAGAATGTCCAGAAAGGTACTCCAGGGTTTTAGATCGTTGTGAGCAATTGAAATTAGTAGACAGATGTAAGATTATTAAGCCAAGACCTGCAAAAGAAGAAGAGTTATTGTTAAAGCACGAAAAACAAGTAATCGAGATTCTTAAATCAACTGAAGAATTGAAGGATTCTGAAAAATTAGAACAATTAGCTGCAAAGTATGATGCGGTGTACTTTCATCCTGTAAGTATGAGTAATCTGTCGTTATTTTATTTTGAAAGATTTTTAAATTACTCTCGTCTTAATGGCAGATTATATCTCGAAAATGTAATTACTTGCGCAATGACTTGCTCAGTGGAAATGAATGAAAGTTTTGAATTATAATTTTGTTTTCAATTATAAAAATTGCATTGGAAAATCTTTATTTAAATAATATTGTGTTTTTTGCTTCCTCATAGAGGAAGCTTTGCAGTCGTTAGATTTTCCAATATTTTTAAAATGGTTTAATTAAACTTTCCTCACTTGATAAATGTCTAATACAAAATTCTAATCAATTTTTCGGATGTATATGTGTGTTACCGTTTATTGTCGTCACCTTAACTTATAAACAGTTATAGATAAATTGATGAAATTTGTATCGTATACTGGCACCAACAATATCTCAAAAAGTGCCAAGGGATTTTTCAAAATATTGAATATTCATAATATTGACTATAACTTCTTAAATATTCAGAATTCAAATCTTATGTACAGGAAAGAATGATTCCTTGCGTCGAGATTAATCGATTAACCTCTATGATTAATACATATTATTGAATATTAAGAAAAGCAATTGGAGAAAATCTAATTTATTTAGAAGGAACAAGTATACAGGAACGCAGACGACTACAGACTGACTGACTCACTATCGCCAGTCTTTTTATATTTTATCTTCTATTTCACTTTGTTACGAGAACAGGTTCTTATTATTATTAAGTAATTAAGGTTAACGTTAACAGAGAGTGAGTCTCCTTTCGAAAGAATGCGGTGGCTGAAAAATAGAAACTTATGCCCTCCTATAGGCTAAGGACCTGTAAACGTAACGGACGTGGGAACGTCTCTAGGGAAACAAATAAGACAACATGAATTAACAAAAAATAATACAATTTTTATTCAGCCAAAAGGTTAAGTGATCAAACGAGAGACAGAACCATCGTGACCTGAGCACGGAAAGACTCGATATAATTCTAAGTTCAATGTTATGAGTGACTCGATATAAACTAATAGGTTCATCGTACCCAGAACCACGAAAATTCTCAATATAAAAAGTTTAGGATTTTCTCATATGTTAATGGTGCTCCCGTCTTTTATCCCGTAACATTAAATCTCGTTAATGGGAAAGCGCTAAAGCTACGCATCTAGCTTGCGTTAGTGGTACCACGCACCGATCGATATTCGGTCCGACGGTGCGTCTGCCGTGTGTCGATAACTGCGTAAGATTGATAGCCTGCGCCCAGGCGCTCTAACCGCTCTGCCGTGCATCGGTAACTGTAAGGCAGGTTGCTTGTATGTAGGGGTAATGGTATCCCTTACCATTACAACTTTAACGTTTACTAATAAACTTCTATCCCTTTTCACATATTTAATAATCAATTTCTTAGTTCTATTAATATCCTACAAAAAGGTTTTTTGCATCTAATAAAATTAAGTATTCTAATATAAATATTTAAAACTAATATAAATATATAAATATTAAATTTAAATATTTAGGAAAATCGTTAACGCTTTTTGAAGCAAATAAATTTGCTTCCTCTATGAGGAAGCAAATTTATTTGCAACTTCATCATAATGAAGAAAGCAAAGAGCTCAAAAAATGAGCATATTAAATTATTATTATTGGATTATTTGTATTTATCTAAAATTTATAACTTCAATATTTATTTTCCAGCTAACATAACTTAACATTTTTTAGAATAACAAAAAATAGTCCTAAAAATTTTATAAAAAGCAGCTCACCTGATGCATATTTTTTCTTCTGTTGTCTGCCTCTTGTTTATAAGCATAAATAATGAATCAATACTGAACTGGGAATGAAAGATCATCACAATTAAATTTCACCATAATACAAAACGAGCAAACAGCATGGAAACGAAAAATTAAAAACAACAAACAAAACACTATTATTTAAATCAAAATTTCCCAATGCAATTTTAAAAATTTATAATAAAGAAGACATCGTCCCGCTAAATATTTTTCTCATGAAAATTGTTTGAAACAAGATTATAATTCATAACATCCCGCGCAAAATTTTTTCTATTTGGAAAGCGATTAATTTTCATTGCACAAAATAATGTTGCCTTCATGTATTCGAGATAGAGATGTAAAAATGTAGAGAACAAAAAATGAAGAATATTCCCGGACAAGTGCTCGAGAACATTCTCTGTTGTGAAAATTTTGGAACAATTTTGGATTTTGAGTCATAATTTATATAATATGATTGAAATACCCTATAACTATTAGAAATACTCTTTGCAAATAAATTTGAAAAAACAAAAAAGAAATTTGTGTAGAATGATATAAATCTTTACATCATTTCTCGATGGCTGGACATAAGCTTAAATATTTTTGTCAAATACTGGATAAAATAAAATATCGAGAAATTTTTCTTCCTTAAAAAATTCTATAGCTTTAAGGGTATGTGATACTTTACTATAAGAGCAATTTAGTTTCCGCAACTTTACCTACTGAATAATAAATATTTTTGCTGAAACTAGGCCATCTACCGCTGTCTGTAAGAAACGAAGGTAAATGGCCTAGTTTAAAAAAAAGTATTTATTATTGCAAATGTAAAGCTGCGAAAACTAAATTTGCTCTTATGGTAATTACCACATGCCTTAAGTTTTGAAACATTATCTTGTTTAATAATACTTTGACTAGGTTTTGACTGCTCTTTTTAGTCTACTTACAGACAATCACTTAATGCAGTTGGATCAACAATAGATCTTATAAAAAGCATTTGTAAAGGAGATGTTCAAAATGGAATGGCAATTATAAGGTAATATTTATTCAAACTATTATTACTTTTATTGTAAAATATACGTTAGGCCGATGCTTAAAAATAAAAATTTTTCTTCCATTACAGTGACACAAGTATTCAATAGAATTTAAAAAAATTGGAAAGACTTAAAAATTTTATTTCAAAGAGTTTAAGGGCATATATTACTTATCCAATCCCTACATTATCAACATTTTTTTCTCCCCAACTTTACTTGTACATTTATTGAAGTATCAAATTAAAAATTGTTTACATTAAAAAAAATATACTAAGGTATGTTTATCTGGTTTTCAATTTTTATAAAAATAAAAAAAAAATTATTTAAAAAATTTTTTATTTATAAATGTAAATATTGAGGACCAGATAAACGTATCTTAATGCTTTAACTTTAATTACAGAAATTGTCAATTTGATATCTCATTAAATTTAGAAGTAACGTTGCAGAGAAACGTTTTATTGATCTCGATGATTACAGCACGAGTCGTAAGTCGAGTACGTCGAAAAAGCGCCCGAGGTCGAAGACTAGTCCTACAAACATCGCGTGAAAAAAAAATGCCGCCCTCCCAAGGTGCATATATAATTTTTTTCAACAAATGCGACGGATCCCTTATGGAGTGCAGGGGCGAAGCCCCAGTGAGGAGTAAAAATACCATACCAATATTCTAAAATTAAAAAAAAAATACTTTTGGTAATTAATTAATTAATTAATTCTTAGAGGTTATAGAAAAGTTAAGATGTCAACTGTTACGAAGTATCAGAAACTCATGTGAGTCACAGAGTTAGATAGATCAGTGTGTCTCTTTCACTCTCATGGGTTTCTACTTTACGCCAACGTTCTCGACCGACATGGGTTTCTTCTAATTTTTAAGGTGACTGAATTACTATAAATAATTTTTGACATATGGGTCATGGGTATGGTTTTATAATAATCAAGAAATACTTATTAACTGTCGTTTTATTTAAGAAAACAGTCGTGATCGATCTAAGCACGTCGTTACATATCGTTTTGAACTGAACAGAGCGTCACCGCTCTCATTAGTAAACAGTAGTAGTATTTAAGTTTCAGATGGCGCTAGAGTCAAAGGAGCTAAAGTTTAAATATTTCAACACTCCCTCCCGAATTTGACTCTATTATCCAAACTTACTCGTCAAACGGTCGTATATTATAACTTTAATCAAACTTTTCAGTCGGTCCATCCTGAATCCAGCTTTACTTCGTAGATTTCCTGAAACCTGATTCAAAATCTATTAGCAATAATCTGTGATACCAAGAACAATCAGAGAATAAATTTTTCTTATCAATTTCTACTCAAGATCAGTCGTAATTTACAATTTTTTCTCGTAGTAGAGTATGTGTTTCGTAGCAAAGTGGTTTTGTCATTATATCAGCCCATTGGTTCTTTGTGGAAACCCATTCTATAATGACTCGACCAAACTTAACACATTCTTTAACATAGTCCTGGTGTATTCCTGTCAAATGTCTAAGTCTATTTCCTCCACTAGTACTGGCACAGAAGGTTGCCGCTTTGTTATCACATCGAAGTATAGCAGGAAGAAAAACATCGTCAGTAATACGCATAAGAGATTTATTAATTGCAATTACCTCCTGACAAGCTTGGCTCATTGCCACGTATTCAGCTTCACAGGTAGAAAGTGCAACATAACTCTATTTATTTGCACACCAAGAGATTGTATCTCCAAAAAGTCGGATTAAAAAGCCACAGGTAGAGATCGACGATTTGCAATCGGCAAAACTAGCGTCAGAATATGCCATCAAATCGTTCCGTCGTCCTAGGTACTTTAAACCAATCGTTTTTGTACTCTTTAAGGAAAGCAGTCTTGACATCTAATTGATAGACGTCCATATTGTGGAAATTTATCAATGCAAGAACCGTCCGTACTAATGTTAAACGAGGGACTGGTGCGTATATTTCTTTTAAATCATACAGATTTGAATCCTTGAATCCTCTTATTACCAATCTCGCTTTTTATTTAATTTGTCCATTTTTGTCAGTCTTTTGTTTAAATAACCATCTTGAATCTATTATATTTGGCCTTTTACCATTTTTGCCTACCTTTGGGCGATCTACCACAGACCAAACTTCGTTTTTCGCCAGTGATTCAAACTCCTCGTTAATAGCCTTTAACCATTCGTTTTTATCTTTTGATTATATGGCATGTTTAAATGTTTGTGGATCGGTATTGATTTTAGCATGAAAACAATGCAAAAATTCATCTTCCACGTTATTTTTTGTTTGTATGAATTCTTCCTCAATTGAAGGAAATTCATATTCTTTTGGAACAGTCGTTACATTCATCAGATTTGAGAAACTGGAGTCAAAGATTTTTCGACTTCGAGTAGTATAGGGCTCTCGTGTCATCGGCTTTACTTCTTTTGGCTTCTTAATTGTTTTATCAATTTTTTTTTCCCTCCGTTTCTAACTGTCGTTTTGGGGGTCTACCTCGTTTTCTTTTTTGTTCTATCTTCGTTTCTAAAATCTCACTGTCGTTCTTTTCAGTATCAATTTTGTCGTTATCTTCAAAACATATTTGATCTTTGTTTGTCAACTGGAGTTCTTCTGGAATAGGACAATTTTGAATCGAATCGTTTTTAAATTTATCTCCATATACACTTTTTTCGTTGAATCTAACGTTTCTAGATTCAAAGAACTTTCCGGATTCAGGATTCAGAAATATATATCCAGATTGAGTGTAACCGACCAACACACCTCGTACTGCTCGTGCTGAGAATTTGGAGTCCGGCTTTCTGGTAATAGACCAGTAAGCTAAGCAACCAAATTTTTTAATCTGGTTTACATCATAATGAAAATCTGGTGCAAAGATTTCTGGAGGGGCTTTGAAATCAATCGATCTATGAGGGGTTCGATTATATACATACACTGCTGCTCCTAAATCCAAATCCCACATATTAATCGGAAGTTTTGAATCAAACATAATAGCTCTGATCTTTTTTTTTGTATCGTTTGATTAAACCTCTCAGAAACTCCGTTATGCTGTGGGTTATCAGGACAAGCAGGTTGTTTTTCAATCCCTTCACGAATTAACACTTCGTTAGTATATCCTCCCATGTATTCTGTTCCTTGATCGAATCTCAGATAACAGATTTTCTCGTTTTTACCTAGAAAATTTCGCGAACTCTTGATAAACCGTTCAAGACAATGGCCAGTTTCATATTTTGTTTTCATTGGATACGCTAGGGACAACCTCGAAAATCAACGATAAATACAGAAATGTATTTATGACCATGTGGATACGTGGGTGGGGAGATCTTACCCATTACATTAGAGTGTATAATTTTTAACGGTCGTGAAGCTCTTGTACGTTCGTTTCGGAATGGTAATTTTGTCAACTTAGTTAACGCGCATATTTCGCATTCGAGTATACTGTCGTCAAAAACTACAGACTGCAAATCTTTATTATCTTTCCATATGCTTTGTAACTTACGTAAATAACCGACTGATGCATGACCCATACGAACATGCCAAAGCATTGCTTTATTTATTTTGACAAATTCACTATATGACTTAGTGAATGGAGAATTATTTTCAAGCAAATCAACCATCGGCAATTCGTCCAAATTAGTTATTTTTCTTTTAGCAATCAATGTATCAAAATCCGAAAATACATAATAATCTACCGTATTATTTTCAATCGTAACTGCTGCAGACTCTTTATTTAAAGTGTTATCTACATTGCTATCACCCGATTTTAAATTACTATTTCCACTACTTTCGTTATTATTATTTGAACAAACATCATTTT
>UCOH01010764.1:0-25031 GCA_900474275.1 Synergus japonicus
ACTTTGAGGACAAAGGACTCCAGTTCTCAAAATTTATTTAAAGTCATATTTGATTAAATAAAAACGCATAAACTGGATTCCTTTGGTATCCTAAGTAATTGGATACGGCATTCGGAAAAGTGCGTCCCATTCGAAGTGAGATAACTTATTAGTGCGGGAATTTATTTTAGAAAAATATATCATTGGAGGACTGAATAAAGATTCTAGCTTTAGTGAGTATTGACTATTGTGATTCCTAAAAGTTGACGAACTTTTACACTCGCATTGAAGAGTACATTACTAAGATATTAAGTGTATTAGTGCTGGAGTAATTCCTGGAAATAAAATTATTTCTGCTTCAAGAACGGTGAGCGCCAATAAGTAATTCAATCAAAATTTATAAATCACACTAGAAAGATCTTCACACTCGAATCTCAAAACGAGTGGGAATTTCATATTCTAGAAATTAGGGTTCAATATTTATATTAAAATGCACAAGAAGGGGTGTTGAGATTTAATTGCTCTCACTTGCTTCGGTTAAAAGCCATTTGTGTATTTCTGGTGTAAATAAAGAACAATTTAGTGAAGCGTGGGAAAAATTGACGAGTGAATGTGATTAAACATTTACGGACTAGAGTTGTTCAAAATTAAACAACGATCAATTAAGTAATAAATAACGCCCACTGGGGAAGAAACGGATCATCAACTGTAGCTCCGCTTCATCCCTGATGGTAGAGAATAAGCATACAACGGGAAGGTAATATTTTATGTATCGTTCCTAATTAATTTATTTATACTCTCTTAATTGTAATAATAATCGATAGAAATATATTTTAAACCAATTTGTCCGAAACAAGGGAATCATTGTTAATTGAATTCGGGGGTTTCAGAATATATATATATGTATTATTTAAATTACAATTAAACAAATTATTTATTTATTTAACCTCCCATCAGATAACAGATTTTTATCCTCGGATGAGGATTAGAGTAAACTTATCCCGCAAAAATAATTAAAGAAATAGATTTCCTATTTCTTCTTTTCTGTAACTCTCCGACCAGCCTAGCTTTCCTAATTGTTTATTTGACACTCTTTTCATTTAGGGAATTATTGGTTCGTAACACAGTTATTTACAAGAAAATTGAATATACAACTCTGTGAAATCAGGTAGTTGAATTTAATTTCAAAAAAGTTGCAAGGGTTGTATAATATAATAGATTTTAAATTAGATATTGGATTCTATTTTCGGCATGAAATTTAATGATTTTAAATATCTGCATTATTTTTTGATTTTCTACTTCGTCTCTAGAATGATTTTCTAAGTAATATTTATGCTTTTTGTACAAATTTTCCGGCCGCATTAATTTGAAATGTCTTGGTTCTAGTTTGAAATCTACAATAGAGATTCCTTCTACGCGAATGCTAGATCTCATTACGCACAACGCATTTAAAACATCATTAGAAAGGCTATTTCTTTTTTTGCATTTTATAACCTGGGTAGGATTATCCAAAGGGGTGGATGGGAGTGAGTAATCGTGAGGGTGAGAAATGAGCTTTAAATACCAGGGCGTTACAATTAATAATAGTTTATTGAAACGTACATTAGCACGTCTGTGCGAGAAAAGAGCGAACGTAAGCCTAGGCGCTTCTAACAGCTGCTGTTTCCCCAAAAAAATGGCCACGTCGTCCTTGACGATGGCGAGGAACAACACAATTATCCAATAAGGAGCACAAACAGTCTATCCAGCCTCTTAGGGCGCACCAACTCGCGGGGAACAACCGCTTGGTCAAACAGAATAGAATCTCGCACCGAATTTCGAACTTGGTCAACTCGTCACCAATTGATATCTGGGTGTGGGCGAGCAAACAAGCAGACAGCGCGACGTTAAAGCAAGAAGTTAGACCGGAGCGAACAGCCGCTCCGCGTCGGCTCCCCTTGGCCAACTCCGCAAACCTTGGGCTCACCGGCCGGACAGTGCCGACCCAATATGTGGGCACTGAGGGGGCATAACGTAACAGCCATGTTACACCCCTTACACCGAGAATGGGTAGAGAGTGGGAATGTATCGTAAAGAGTACGTTAATAGGAGCACTAATTCGGGAAGGCACTATTGGAGGTAAGCACAAATTCAGGGGAGCACTAATTAGGGAAAGGCACTATTTGAGGTAAGCACAAATTCAGGGGAGCACTAATTAGGGGCAAGCACTAATTATGGGAAGCACTGAATTGTGAAAGCACAGATTTTAATATTTAATTAAAAAAACTAGGCCGGGTTACTTTCTAACAACAAAAATGGTTTTTATTTGGTCCTGTTCCCTGACTGGATGGGAGGAACGTGTTGGCCGGCTGGCAAAGGCAAGAGTGCGTCAGGTAGTCGCTGGAGGCCGGTAAAAAGCTAGAGGCACTGGTCCTTTGTAGGGGCTCGAGGGTCGAGTCCCTAAGTAGAAGATCCTGAAGTGGCAAGTCCGGCTGGAGTGAGTCAGAGTCCGTCTGACTGAGAGAGCCAAGTGGTAAGGCTCGTGGAAGGCTCCGGAACTGAAATATCACTTTCGAGGTACCGAACTGAAGTGTCACGGTCAAAATTCCCGACTGAACTGGTCAAAATGCCGAACTGAACTGTCCGTTAGGGCCGAAGGGCCTCCTTTTATCTCTGTACCTGGGACGCGTCCCAAGCTTCCCCTCCTTTCTACCTCTGATGCTCGATGGACGCTTCCGCCTATGCTCCTCTTCGCCAGTTTTTACGTAAATAATTAATTCTAAAACATTTTTGCAAGATCTATTCGTTCTTAAATCTAACTTATCACGAAACGAAATTTTTATCCTATTTTTCCTACTAGTTACCAATTTAACAGTAAAAGATTAATGATTAATTCCCTACTAAACATTTAATAATTATTCGCTTGATTATTTAATTAATGAATTGTTGTTTATTCTAATTATGACGCTATTAATTACCACTTAGGAATTTAGCCAATTGTTAACAATAATAGTTCGCCAAGCTTTCACCCAAGCCAAGCACAATATTGGAGCGTGTGTCAAGGTGAATACGAACTTGAGATTTTACCCTAATAAAATGACGTAGGCAGCGTTATCTAAGCCGATTAACTAAATGGGACCAAGCTAAGGGACTATCCTTGGGTTTAGTGCGGCCCAGTTTGAGTGAAATCTGTCGCTTGGGTAGAGGCCTCCATGGGCGGAGCACCTTAAGTACCCTAGGTCATTACTGCTGGCCCATCTCGTACGGATTTATGTATATTCTAATTGGATAAAGTGAAGTCATTTCAAGTCATTTAAAGTCATCAGTATCAGTTAAGTAACAGTGCCTACCTAAGTCACTGCGTGCGCTTTATTAAATTATTCATTTACAAACTTGATATCATTTACGTTCCAAGTTCCTACACTTTTACCTTTAATGCCGCATTCTAACTCATACTCATTGCGAACTGTAAATCTTCTAAGTGTTGGTCCCACGACGCGTGATCATTTTCGATGTAGGTTTTTATGATTTGCTTCATCATCCTGTTGAATATTTCCGTAGGATTAGCTTGTGGATAATATTTCGGTGTCGTTGCATGTCTAATACCGAACTTTTCTGCCAAGAGACGCATTGTTCCATTGACAAATTCCATCCCGTTATCGGTCAACAAGATTCTTGGCGTTTATCAATGCGAAATTATACGCCTATGATATTCGGTCTCAATTGTGCTACCATTCGCTTTCTTTAAAGGAATTATATCCACCCATTTGGTAAAATTATCTACAAACACAAAATTGATTCCTTCATTTTTTGGTTAAAAGAAGTGGACCCATAATGTCCGCTAACGCGAAAGTTATGGGTTTTGCGGCTTCAATTCTTCTTGATAGTACATCCGGCACGTGGTTTGAACTACCTTTCCTATTGATTATTTCATAATTATATTCCAACAACTCTAAAGCCCAACGAGCTAACCGGCCTGTCGGTTTTTTCAGGTTATGAAGCCATTTCAAAGCCTGGTGATCAGTCATGACCTTGATACTATAACCTTCTAGATACAGTCTAAATTTTTTTATCGCCCATACCACGGCTAAACATTCTAACTCCTTAATACTAACTTCCTTAATAACCTATTAAATGGTTCTACTACTTCTGCGAAATGTGGAATAAATTTCCTGTACCAACTAGTCATTCCAATCAACCTCTTCCTCGTATATCCTTAGACCCCTTTTATCTATTGTGAGCCCTAGGTACCTTACCTCTGAGCATCCGAACTCGCATTTTTCTGGGCTAATCGCCAGCCCTGACTTTTTAACTCTATCCAGAACCATTTCCAGATACTTCATCAAAGTTCTGTGTTATTGGGACAATATCGTCTAGGTAACCAAACACAAATGGTTTGAGCTCTGGGGTTATAATTTTGTCAATAAGCCTCTGGAATGTGCCTGGTGCATTGGTCAGTCCAAACGGCATTCTCTTGAACTGGAACATGCCCTTGCCCGGAACTGAAAAAGCAGTTAACGGCTTGGAATCGTCTTCTAACAGTATTTGCAAATACGCCAATTTCAAGTCTATCTCTTAGCGTATGCAAGATCTCATCTATAATCGGTATTGGATATAGGTCATTCTTGGGCACACTATTTATCTTTCTAAAATCCAGGCAAAATCTATATTTACCGTTTGGCCTTTTTATTATCACGATTGGATTCGACTAATCCGAACAAAATGGTTCAATTATTCCTTGTTCCAACATCTTGTCTATTTTCGGGCTTACTTGATAACATCTTTGCTTGATGGGCGCGTGACCTTGCACGTCTATCCTATTTTCTGTTATGTGAGTTGCCCTATGATGCTTTCCTATTTCTGGTTTTAATTTTTCTTTTAAAATCTTTGACAACTTTGGTTGTTGGTTTACATTTAACTCGCTTATTCCTGTGGCTATTTCTTGACTTTTCTTTCATTTTCGATTTTTACTAAGCCTTATTACGGTATGGCATGCCGTTATCCATAAATAAACCTGTATGTAGGCAACCATAACTTTGAATATTAAAAATCAAAGAGCGAAGTTACAGCGCCTGAACGTAGACTACCTGAGCTACGATTATCTAACTACGATTATCGGCACACTAGAGAGCGATCAAAATATCGATCGAAAAATGATTCGACCAGCATTCATTCACTAGTTGCCTTCGAGCTCGTTCTGGGCATGGCCCAGCACTCTTAAGCAATTCTATTTTTCTGGCTAGCAATAGCGAGGTTCCATAGAACTTAGCACGGAGCCCATTTAATCTCTGACGTCATGAGAAGCGACATCGGGACCATCTTCTAGAGCCAAGCAGTTAGCCTTCAGTGTTTCGACGGTATCTCTTCGGTTCAACGTATCGAGTTTTAAGGTAGTATGCGATAGGAGGCTAAGTACGCGGCTCCTATATAAACTTGCATATTAAATAACTCGCCATTTTTGCTACAAGTCAAGTTCCTTCGTACGCTGTACCAGGCTGTGGGAACTTGGCAGGGTGGAGATAGACTTATCACGTAAAGGGGTGAAATTACCAGAAACTTTCGCTAAACGGGTAACTTTACTTAGTGAGATTATAACGCAATCACTTTCACACACATTGTAACTTTACCGGGTAACTACTCACAGAGCGGTAAATTAACGGTAATGTAACCATAACTATTGACGATTGTGCGAAGTAAAGAATATTTTCGAAGTATTATCTTTAGCTTCGCTGCAAATATTAGGTTTCGTCTAATTATCACACGGTTCGTGATAATTTAATTTGTTTGCGCGAGTCGCGATAATTATTTAGCTTAAATTTGCGTTGCTCTCTCTTGTAAGGGATAACAGTTGTTCATGGCTGAGTAGTTAGGTTTATGTAGAGTATAAAGGTTTTTTTAACCATTTGAGTGTACGCTCAGTCAGGGCCAGGCGAGGGTTTTCTTTCTTAGAATCGCGTAGGGACTTATGTGAATTCGGTTTTCTTTGAGATTCATCTTTGTTTCAAACTTCAAATATTTATACTTGAACTTGGAGATATTTATCGTACTAACGGTTTGCGATGAACTTATCTTCATTTATATCGAGTCTTTACTACCAAAAGACTTAGTATTGTGTTGAATCTTTCCGCAGCCGTGAAACAATATTACTTACATTTTTTCTTCATTGATTGAATAAACTTTGTTATTTGTTATTAAATCGAGTGCGCATTTCTTGCCTTCCTCAGGAACCGTCCCACTCCTACTGTTCTAGCCTATGAGAGGGTATAAGGTTTACGATAAGAATATCAATCGACGCAGCAAGGACCAACCAATGAGGAGGAATCGTTAGTCTTAATTCCATTAACCTTGGAACTTTCAGACTTCCTCTTTCCCGTCGTCGTCCACTGCCAAACTCTGATACCTATTTCTGCAAGGTATTCCTTGTACTTCCGGTATGAATCTTTGGGAATTAGTTTTCGGAACTTGGGTTCTTTCCGAAATCATAGACAAATTAGGTTTTCTAACCTTATCCCCTCTTTTTTTCCGCTGTTATATCCTTTCTGTGCTCGATTGCTCTGCTGCTCCTCAAGTTTACTTTATCTCCGAATTTGGGTTCGTTTGCTTTTATCCCCACTCCTATTTTTTCCATAGTTTTGGTTTGGCTTTGCTTATAATTGCTCCTTTCGACCACTGGTTCTTATATACTATCCCTCTAGATAGGTTTTGGGAGGGTAGTTGGTTGATATTCCATTCTGAATTCAACTCTGGGGATGCTTGGTAACCACCAAACTTCGTTATCATAGTCTACGGTAATTCTTAGAACCTTAAGCATCTCCGTTCCCAAAATTTCGATGGTTTTCAAATCTGGGACCAGCCTAACCAGAAGTCTCGTATTTTCTCCGCCAATCAATATTGGGATTGAAACCTGTCCTATTATCTCGACTGTTTCGCCATTGGCTACCACAAATCTCTTTTACATGGGTTCTGATACTTTAATTCCCGACTCTTTAATTTTCCATATCATTTCTTTACCAACATAGGAGTGCGACTGAATCACAAGATTGTAGTTCACGCCTCTACGGAATGGAAAGTAAAGTTCTCATTTAGCGCTGGCTAGGTTTACACTTATTGACATCTCTCACTCTCCAATTATTTCAATATAAGATACGCATTCGACGCTCAACGGAAACAATATCGATGAGCACGCATTTATTTAAAATAACATTGAACGGAACTGGCCCAGAGAATGAAACAACGATCGGCAAGAGAGAAGAAATACGAATTCACCTGCCGGAATTTAAATTTTATTTTTTGCACTACACTTGGGAAGTTACGGATTATTTTCGAATTTTGAGGATTTTACGTCCCTCGTCGAATTGACCCAATCAAATAATTTTTCAGGACAATTTTCTGGCACTATTTGGATTTTCTAAGGAAATTGAGGATAAAATTATTTAATTTACCACCCGACAAGAAGGCGTGGAAACAATACGATGATATTACTCGAGACGGGCGTCGATTTTCCGAGGTATAGAATTTGGAAAGCTTCTTTATCGGTTAAAGAAGAATATCAGACTGTCGAGACAAACTAAATTGCTTAGTTTTTATGATGCCCGTCGTAAGCGGCCATCATGCATTCATATTAACTGTTCGTATAAGGGCGTCTGTCTCTAGTAGTTTAAATCAAATACCTATGACTCATAGTAGTACGTGAATCTGGATACGATGAACATTTAGACGTATTTCTTATTCTTCTTTTACAATCATATTTTTCATCTTAAATTTTAGAAAGAATTAGTCCTATCTGATATCTGAACTGTTTCTGCATTTCGTAAATTCAACTCATACTTCGAGGCTTGCCTAATCGTTTCTTCACCGAGGTGTCGCATTGACAGTTCGGGTTACTTATGCCAGTGGCCTCAGAAAAATATTCTTATGTTTTTAGATCATATATTGATGTTAAAAATCAATGTGTTGAGTGAATCTTGTAAGTGGAATTTTTAAAGAAAATATTGGTTAAAAAAAAAGTAATATTTTTCAGAGGGTTGGTACAAATTTATTTTCAAATATTTTCCAATTTTGATTCTCTCCGTTTGCAAATGAGGACAGTTATAATATTATACAAAGGTTGAAAGATTTCTGCTAATTTTATTGTTAGTCCCCAGGTATACTGGAAAGTTTTGAAAATGTCTCTCAGGAGAAATGTTACATCATGTAACGATAATAAACTGCAAGTAATTAAAATTTTTGGAAAAAGAATTTTTTTTTACAAATGAAAACTAAATTTTCAATGATAATAAATATTCCATTAAATCAATGGTAACAATATTTAATAAGAAAAAAAATTATTGAAAAAAAATTATTTAAACAAATTCTATTTGTTATAATAATATCTTAACTTCGTGATTCTAATTTAATTCTCAATGTTTTATTTACAGCGAATGATAAAATGAATATTTAACGAAATTCTGGAATGTTGAACACGAGGAAATAACCAAAAATACTCTGAAGAAAACTAGGGGAATTTTATACATAATTCTTTTCTAACTTCAATATAAAGATCCATAAAAGTTCCTTTTAGTTTTCTGAAAAAAAAAGTTTCGTTTTTTTTCATAATTATATTTCTTATCATTTTAAACTACGCACGAATAGCAAGCAATGCCGAGCGCAAGTCATGCACAGCTGAGTAAGAACAACAGCAAACGGACAAATAAAGCTTCTCGTGTTGTGGGATTTAAGTGATGCGGTGTGATAAAAAGCGAAGAAGAGCATTTCATCTAAGTTAAAGATAGGAAGTAGGTAACAGGGCCGAATTTACTATAGGGGCCAGTGGGTCCATGGACCCACGGTTCACACCAATGCGAGTGCGAAAAAAATTTTTAATTTTCTATTTTTTTCAAAAATCTATCCTTAATCCTATCTAAATAAAAAAAACATTAGGGTGCCGTCGTATGATAGCAGAAAACGCTGAAGCGATGTGAATGTATTTAAGTAATGTCTGTAAAGGTATAAAAGTATGCGTGAGAATACCTGAACGACCAATCGCCTAACATCATTAATAATTGATCAATAGAGGAAGCGATTTAAATTAGCTAACGAGCTAACGTACGCCGAATTGATAGTTCTTTTTCAATCAGAAGGCGCATTGAATAAGCCGCATATGGTCATATCAGCTTAACAAGGCATTTCTATATCGCGAAATTTCTGAAGTCATTCAATTGTTGGTGAAAAGGTGCTTGGTGGTTTGATAAGGTGTTTTTCTCTGTTTGAAGCGTGGCGTTTTGATTTCTATTCCATTTTGAATTTTAATTTTATCTCGTTTTGTTTGTATCCATAATATTGACGTTTGGAGAATGTTGGGAAGATCGCAGAATGACAGGCGGGGACTCTAGCTGCTTTTACGTATTCTAGACGATGGCTGAATAGAATAATCGACTCATATTGCATTAACCAACTTTAATTTTGACTTCCAATCTGTCGTCGAATTTTAGAGCACCTTAGATCCGATATTTTGTCTACGCAAGTATGAGTGAGTACGGCCGCAATTCTCGTTCTCTTCTGAATTTACATCTCCGCTAATATTTATTAATGTCTTATTTGATCTTCTCGTGCATTATGTTATTATCTGATTTTTTACATGCTCGTGATCTGATTATTTGTTGTATCCGTGATTTCTCTTTATTTCATGCCTTTATATGAAATTCTTAACGATCGTTTATTGTGTATTAATTTAACATTGATTATTTCAATTGTCATATGTATTGATTTATACTGGTAGAGCTGTGCCAACAGCTATCCTCTAATCTCTTATTTTTGTTTATGTTTTGAGTACAGCTGATTTGGACATTATATTTATCGATTTTCGTATATTTAAATTTTGTTTATTTATCTTGACTACCAACCCTGCCTACCACAACAATTTACGTTCTTATTCTTGAATATAATAATTTCAGTTATCAATCAAATCAAATCTTTTATAGTTAAGGAAATATTAATTAATCATTTAAAATAAAATTAACAATTTAGCTGTCGAGAATACGCAATGTGTATGTCGTATAAAATCAGCGTGTTACAATGCAAAGCAGAAAACAGAAAATCATTAGAGTGAAAGAGAGAGAAAATCTGCCTGTGTCTTTCACTCTTATGATTTTCTACTTACATCAGTATTCAGTGGCACTAGTATGTAAAAAAAACTTCGAGTGTAACACTGCACAACCCTGCGGACGACTACTGTACTGTGGAGTATGCGTTCCAAAACTCACTTGCTTTTTCCTTTTTTCTTCTTATTATGACGCAACGCAAAACGCAATCACTGGATGCTAAACTTAATTTAAGAAATGGAGTAGTTAGAAAAAACGTAACCAAACAAAGTTAGTGTTGTAAGTGTGTCATTAACATTTATTGTTTTCGACGGATTGACACAAAAAGGTTTAATTCGAACTGAGAGTATAATATTCATGATAAATATAAAATAGGATAGTGAATTAAATTTCATCAAAATATTTTCGTCTAGGGTAAATCGAGGAGAGATGGATCCAGAGGAGAGATGGATCACTTCTCGGCATTTCGAGCCTGTCTTGTCGATTGAGCTGATTTTTTGCGAGTAAGTGTGTCATGATACAAAGACAAAAAGTTCCAGAAGTCGTGTCATTGCGACATTTCGTTACGCAGCTACAGCACATTCTTTATTTGACCTGCTCGACAGATCAACGGAAATTTTTATTGTGCGTTAAAAACAATTCGTTTATCGTGTAGTTATTGTGATTTCTGCAAAAAGCTATACTTACCTTATTATACTTTGTTTATTATTTCTAAGCGACTTATTGCCGTCATGTAGAGTGACAATTTTGAAGGTTATGTTTAGGGCCCGAACTAAAAATGTTCTCTGCAGTGTTTAATAAAATTGCGTGCTTGAAGTCGAAAGTTTCATTTTGATTGTACTTTATTTACTTTCTAACTTTCACCTTACTTTCCTTTTGTATCCTCTTCAAAACACTTTAAAATAAACAAAATTATGATTCTTAGTCAATATTTGTATTAAATATGATGGTACCAATAACTTTTTATTCCTGATCCATCTCTCCTCGAATTTTTTTTTTCAAACGTCTCTCACAGTGTCAAATATTGATACAAAAAAATTTCTATTTGCATGGTTCTCTTCACAAGGACTGAAACTAAAACTTATACGGAGTGGAACTTTTTTTTGTGCAAAATCTAGGTTTTATAAAGGAAAACAAAAAAAAGTGATCCATCTCTCCACGATTTACCCTATAGCAATCATCATTTTGAAAAACTACAATATTGGGTAGACAATAAGAGAAACACAAAAATGTTCGACATTATTTAAGTGGATCTCAAAAATGGAAAAATGGTGCGAAAAAAGAAGAAAAATTTGAGCAAGTTCTCGATATAATTCTCAAATTGAACACTCTTTTCCTTGTTCGCGAGGAACCAAAAGCTGCCAACGGAGAAAAGCCTTCCACTTCTTCAAGCTCAAGTTCTGATACTGAAATAAAAAAACCGGATGACGCACCAGTAGAAGACTCTCGAATAAAACAAGAAAATAATTTTTCAGAGAATCCAAATTGTGAATCATATATTGGTCTGAAAAATGCCATTCACGAATAAAACAATTCATCCAAATTACAAAAATGTGATGAAGAACTCTTCTCTAAGTTTTCAGTAGTTCAAATACGACAAAATGGCAGCGAAAACTCTAGAAAATGTACAAAGGACTTTTATATCGCTACACTAACTAATACTCTAGGATACACTACTCATTCGTATGGCCGAAAACAAATGGTGACTACACGACTGAGTAGTGTATTGACAAGATTCATTCGTTTCTCCACAACCATTCGTTTCTCACAGTAACCATTACTGTGGAGAAACGAATGAATCGTGCCAATACACTACTCAGTCGTGTATTCAACTTTTTTTTTCGGCCACACGACTGAATAGTGTATTCTAGAGTAATGATTAGAGTAGCGTTTTCTCCGTGTACATAAAAACAAAGAGGTTGTTAAACCGTTTTGTTTGTGTTTACCAGGAAAGGGTTTATCGATGTGAGAAATGATGGTAAGTGGCACTTCAAACCGTGCATTTTGGAGACCTAAAAGCTATATATCTTCGAAATGACTTTTTGTCCGTTGCTCCAACAGGTTTCAATTTTCTCGTGTACGCTTAAAACAAAATTAATGCGATTCAAAATCAATAATATCTACACCCACAAGAGCAATGACTGATTGAGTAACCGAAATGTTTGAACCCTTCCCGATGAGATAGAAAGTTGGGGTTTTTTGCAATCGATTCTACGATAGCTGTTATTCTAACCGAAAAGTTGTCAAAATCGTCAATTTCCCCCTCCTACAACCTTAAATCCCCAGATTTAACGGTGAGGGTCTCCGATTTTCATCATAATAGGGAAAAATATTTTCTTTTCACCCCCAATTAATAAAATTGATAAGAGATTAATAAAAAAAAAAGTAAAAAAAATTATGGGCATTTTGGATTTTTTTTCAAGTAACCTATTAACTGATTTTAACAAATTTTTTTGTGTCATTTCAAAATTTATCAGAAGCTTTTTAAAATGAATAAAATTTCGAATTGAAATGTATTTCAAATCAAATTTGCTTCTAAAATGCAAACCAAACGACGCTACACCAAAAATTTTGAGCAGTATTCCAGGAAGAAGAAGAAGAAGAAGAAGAAGTTCAATGCTGCTGGACGTATGGAAGTATTTTTTACCATCGTTGTATTTTCTACCATCACAGTTTTGGATTGTGATTTCCAGGTGTTTTTAGTAACCCTCTACAGAAAGTTCTTCAATGAGGATCCAAATAGCCTGTCCCTGATTCAATCAAGTGTTGCTTTAAGCAATATGCCTTTCAAATGCTGATGTAAATGGAGGTGAGGAGTCCAAAGACAGATAGCACTTAGCAAAGTTGGCAATACCCTAAGCAAAGGGAATACTGGTACATATGGCCCTGACTTGTTTACCTGCTCACTTCTTGGTCCAATAGAAATTTTTAAGATCATCCAGAAACCAATTTCAGAATTTAATTTTAAATTAAAAATACTTTACAATTATCTTATCTATACTTTATCATAAGTTTAACAATATTGTAACAATAATTTAAATTGACTTTAACAATACTTTAATAATACCTTAACTATAATTTAACACTAAATTAACTTGTGACGTTGCAGATTTTTAATCTGTAACGTCAAAAGATATAGTAAATCAGCACCGGAGATAATAGCTACTTTGACTCGCGTTGTATTATAGCGACCAGAAAGAGAGCCACACCACGAACTTTCGGAGCACTCTCGAAATTAATAATTAGAATCTAATTGCTTTTGAATACCAATTTCATGTGAACCTCGAGCCATTCCTAACCATCGACGACACCAGGATATGATGAAAGATTTAGAGCATATTGAAGGAAGGACGATATATTGGAATTTGTCACGAAGGAAGGAAGGATGTCCATTTAAATATCGTTAGTACTCCTGCCAGACGCCAGAGCCCGTCACCTCTCAGGCTGTGAATATGCCGCCTCAGTAGACAGCTGAGACGTGCGGAACCCCACGCGTCTGACGAATATCAAAATTACTACCCAGGAGCCTGTACAACCTGACGTACCACGGATTATCCATCTACGTGTTGTGTCGGATTTTTCAGAGACATTATAACGAATGCTCAGCCATTCTATAACTCTTTGTGAACATTCTTAAGAACAAGTGCAGGGCGCATTGTTTGATAGTTATATTGGTGACTAGTGACAGGACTTTTTTTTACTACGTCATTAGTCACATGATTTCGATAACTACTGTGATTGGCTGTCTCGGACTCGATATTCATGATGGTGGTCCACCTGTCAACGAACTTCCGCCTCGTTCCTTGAGCGTCACTCTCTTTCTGGAAGTTAAACGAATTGGTTGTGCTCACATTGATTTATTAATTTATCGCATTACCGACGAATAATTGTTATAATCTAGGATTTGTTTGAAGGATTTTATTTGTCATATTGATCAGGATATATATTATGGCAGAGGTATGATTTTAAATTGTGCTGGCAAGTTTAACAAAGTAGCATTAATTTCGCTATTTGTAGTTTTGGAGCTACTTTGCCGAGCTTGACCATTTTCGTTATTCAATCTCTTTTTGATTAATTGTGTTATTTCGGAGTGCTCATTTTTTATTTCTTATAAACTGTTTCATTGATTTAATCTTGTTTCCGCGTATATTATGTTCCTTTCTGATAATTTATTATATTCTTAAATTAAATTTTAACGATCTCTGATATGGTTGTAGTGTTACGTAACACGCCCATCAGACATACGTCCGTCATTAGAGAATGTAATCTTTCATTTGATTCTCATTTAAATTAAAGTTTTCAACATTTCATTTATTAGCTTTTCTATGTAAATTGAATTCAAATTAAATTTAGCTTCAAAGATCTTTGTAAATCAAGTTAACTAATTCATTAAATATTATATCGATTTCACAATGTTCTTTCCCACGATTTAACCAATTATTGTTTGATTATTTGATTCTCGCATTTCTGATTTTGTTCGTTAAATATACGGGTTGTTTCTCATACAAATTCGGCTTCGATTCATTCCGTAATATATCCTTGACCCTGAGATGTCATAATGAGCTAGTAGTTTTTCTATTTGAGGTTATTTTCAGGATTTATAAGATATTGGAATTCATCGTTATTTATTCTAAATAAATAACTGGCGCGATATAAATTTGAGTTCCACAAATTTATAAGATATTAGGATTGTTGAGACATAGTTTCATGGTTGGAAGCCTAACCGCCTTACAATCTATACTTTAAAATTACTTTAGCTATACATTAACATTATTTAACATTACTTTATCAATACTTTAACAATACTTTCACAATACACTACCAATACTTTAACAATACTTTAACAATAATTGAACATTACATTATGTTACGTTCCACAGTTTAAATTTAATTTTATGTATTGCTCACAAAGTCTTTGCATTTCATGTATCTACTTTACCGACTCAAAATTATACTGTATATGTACACATTTTCCAATATGCCGAAATAGACTGGTCTACCAAAAAGTGTGCTCGTGTTCTTAACTCGATTATCCAAACAATTTTCTGTGAAATTAAGCCATCAACGCGTATTAAACATGTTCCTTCGAGCCGGATGTGAATGCCGGAATAATTTGAACATTTATCTCGCCTTAAAACTAAGAAAAAGACTAAAATTCGCGAAGTGCAATCGAGACGTCTCTGCAACCACGCCTTCAACAAACTCATGTTTTTGTGCAACAAGTTTCGGCAATCAACGCATTTTTGTAACTGTAACTAACAAAGGTTACAATCCATTGTAAACAATAAATCGTGTGCAAGAGGTTGAATCGCCAAGATTCACATTAATCACAAAATCAAGTGATAGCGTTTCTACCAAGGAACTTCGAGAGCAGCTGCCTAACCTTCTTGATCATCGCTTCGTGGCGAGCTGTCAAGGAAAATAATTGAAGAATGAGCCGATTAAGAATAGCCCAGCCAATCGTATTCTGGATGTGAGACCTACAATGCAAGCAATCGTCACGAGTATCAACGCCAATTATTTACAAGCTGTAAGGAATTAGGAGCGGATTTAGGAACAACCTAACCATCAAAGCATAACCTCTTCAAGTTGAAGTCGCACATCGAGTCATCGTCTATACGGGGATCACAAGGACAGCTACGTTCTCCTACTAAGATAAGTGGGCTTCCTTTATTATCTTCCATCCAATAAAATTATTCCTAACGAATATTGTTTTTATTTGCGTGATTATCATTAAAGTTAAATTATTCGTTCAAAATGTCGCAACCAATCGAATTAGTGAAAAAACGTGGATATTGCAAAAGTAGAATCACGATTTTCAGAAAAGATATTTCAATCTTAAAAGCGAATTTCCCTATAAAAGTGTCGAATTACCGGACGTAATTAAATTTGAAATAAACGAGCGATTAGACAAAATTAGAACAAACTTTGATTCTTATGAAAAATTGCAAGACAAAATTGATGAGTTAACCGATGATCCTAAGGAAACCATAGAGTATAGAACTGAAGTCGAAAACAGTTTCTTTCGCGCAATAGCAGAAATTAAAGGATTATTGTCACAGGGAACTCCAAAAGATAGTTCATTCTTAAACGCGCAATTTGGTCAAGAAGTAGCCGCTAATCAGGCAGGACAGCAAGTTCCTCTACAAGCAGGTTTAATTTCTAACAATCAACCTTTAACAATAAAAGCTTCGGGTTTACAATTACCGCAAATTGAGCTACCAAAGTTTAACGGAGAATTGTCAGAATGGCTAGGCTTTAGAGACACGTTCGAATCGCTAATTCACAAAATTGCCCTACTTTCCTATCTTTAACTACGCAAGAAAGAGCTGAAAAGGCTAAAAATTGCAAAATTTGCCTAAATTGTCTAAGACCTGGACATTTTCAAAAGGAATGCAGGTCAATTGGTTGCAAACAATGCAAAGGTAGGCACAATACCTTACTTCACTTTGAGAAAAATACTAAATCTGATTCAACGACTGCTACTGAACCTAAAGAAAAGCTGATATGCTCCACTCTACCACAATCACCTCGAATCCTGATGATGGAGTTCTCTCAATAGCTTCAATTCTTGTTAAAAATAGCAATAATGAACAATGTTCCGCTCGTCTTTTACTAGATTCAGGTTCTCAATGCAATTTAATTACTAATGATCTTTGCGAAGCACTTAAGCTCAAAAGAACACCGGTTGATGTTAGCATAGGGTCAATTAGCGACATCCCTTTGGCTATAAAACACAAGTGTGAAATCGAAATTCAGTTGCAAACTAGTCCTTAAAAAATTCGAGTTTTATGTCTAGTAGTATCAAAAATTCGATCAGAAGTGCCTAAACTTCATTTCAATGCAAAATCGTTAAAGGTTCCTCTTCACATTAATCTCGCAGATTCTCAGTTTGATAAACCGAGTACAATCGATATTTTTCTAGGCAATACTGTTTTTTGGTCATTAATCTGTGTTGGTCAAATCAAGCTGAATAGCGAAGGTCTCATTCTCCAAAAAGCACGATTAGGTTGGATGCTAGCAGGTCCAATGCCTGATCCACCATCTAAACTAGTAAACTGTAATGCAATCAGCAAAATAAACATTGAAAGTCAGCTTCGTCAATTTTGGGAACTAGAAGAATGCAACTTAGAAAGGAAACCTATATCGGTAGATGAAGGACATTGCGAAGAATTCATTGTTAAAACTTTTAAGCGCAATGATGAGGGAAGGTTTATCGTTACAATTCCACTCAACAGGGATCCTCAATGTTTAGGTAATTCAAAAGAAATGTCAAAACGTCGATTGTTAAGTTTAGAAGCGAGATTAGCTAAACAGACCGAATTGCGAGAAGACTACTCCAAATTCATTCGCGAATACATCGACCTGAAACACATGAAAAAAGTAGACAATGAATCCGAACCGATTCCCTCTTATTATTTTCCGCATCATTGTATTGTTCGTCCAGAAAGCGCGTCCACAAAACTCAAAGTAGACTTCAATGGGTCAGAAGAAAGTAGTTCAGGTGTATCCTTCAATGATTTACAAATGGTAGGCCCTAACATACAAAGCAACATCTTTTCTATCATCGTTAGATTTCGTAAACACAAATTTGTCATCGGCGGAGATATTGAAAAGATGTACCGTTAAATTCAAATCGCACCTGAACAACATTCATTACAAAGAATTCTCTGGCGGTTCGATCTCAAAAAACCCATTGACACCTACGAATTAACGACAATTACGTATGGCAGAGCAGCAGCCTCTTTCTTGGCAATTAGATGTGTAAATGAACTCGCTTCAGAATGTAAAAAAACCGACCCCAAAATTGTCAAAATCATTCGCCAAGATTTTTACGTAGACGATCTGCTCACTGGAGCAGATAGTATTCAGGAAGCTGCTTATGTCGCAAAACGATTAAGGGATGTTTTAGCCACTGGCTGCTTTATCCTCCGAAAATGGGTGTTCAACAACCCTAAAATAATCAAAGATATGGTAGATCCTCAGGAGGCTTCTAACCTAATGAATCTTTCTTCTGATAAGCAAATTAAAACGCTGGGACTATTTTGGCAAATCAATCTTGACACTTTAAAATATTCTGCGAATATTTCACGAAATACCAGGGTAACAAAGCGACAAATTCTCGCAGAAATATCTCAAATTTTCGATCCCCTGGGTCTACTAAGCCCTTGCATTATAACTGTAAAAATGTTATTACAGAAACTATTGCTAGAAAAGCTTGCATGAGATGAGACTCTACCCTACAATTTGCATAACCAATGGTTCAATTACAAAAAACAACTTCCAGCACTAAACGATCTTTCCATTCCTCGGCATGCAATTATTTCTAACGCTATCAATATTGAGCTTCATGGGTTTTCTGATGCCTCTCAAGAAGCATACGGGGGATGCGTTTACGTCAGATCACAGGATAAATTGGGTAACGTAGTAATCAGACTATTTTGTGCTAAATCAAAAGTTTCTCCGTTAAAAACTCAAACTATTCCCAAACTAGAGCTCTGCAGAGCTGTCTGTTTCGCTAAATGATTTGACAAAGCAGAATACGCACTCAACATACCTATCCATAGTGGTGCTTATTGGACTGACTCATCTATCGTTTTGGACTGGATCAAAAAACAACCAGAAAAGATGGGAGATGTTTTTGTCTCAAATCGAGTCTCACAAATTCAAAAATTGACAAATATAGAGCTTTTGCGACACGTTTCAGAATCGTCTAACATAAAAAATACGTTCAAAATTACAAAAGAAAGCAAGCAAGATGTTCCCATAGACGATTCAATAATTCAAAGATTCAACAGTTTTTCTTCCCTAATTAGAGTGATCGCATACTGCAAAAGGTTCATAAAAAATTGCAAACTGAAAGAAAACAAAACAACTGGACCTCTCAACACTAAAGAACTAAGAGAATCATTGCTTGATCTGGCTAAACTGGCTCAAAGAGTTTCCTTTCAAACAATAATAGATGCATTAAAAAACGAAAAAACCATCGTTAGAAAAAGAGGATTAAAAGCCTTAGCTCCTTTTTTGGAGAAAAACGGGAAGTTGAGAGTAGTTGGTAGGTTATCAAATTCGCATTGCAAAGAAGACAAGAAGTACCCTATACTTATTCACTCGAATCATACCTTTACCAAATTGCTTTTTCGACATGAACACATTAAAATATATCACGCGCAACCTCAGCTATTATTATCAAATATTAGAGAAACGTTTTGGCCAATTGGGGGGCGCAATTTAGCTAGAAAAACAGTTCATGATTGCATAAGGTGCTCCAGAAGCAACCAAAACCGATCACTCCAATGATGGGCGATCTTCCATCAACTCGCGTCTAGGAATCACCTCCTTTTTACAATACAGGAGTCGATTATGCCGGCCCATTTTCAATAAAGGACAGAAAAGGACGAGGTTGTAAGGTAACTAAAGCCTATGTCTGCCTTTTCGTCTGTTTCACAGCTAAGGCCTTGCATTTGGAGTTAGTCTCAGACGCTACAACTGATGCTTTCCTGGCTGCTTTGCGGCGCTTTGTATCGCATAGCGGAAAACCGGCAAATATACATTCAGATAATGGCACTAACTTTGTCAGCGCGAATAATGAGTTAAAACGTTTGGGAGATTTTTTAATTCAGGAATGCGACCATCTAAAAGAATCAATTGCTAATACCGGAATTCAATGGCACGGAATGGGATTATACACCCCATTTCGGAGGTATTTGGGAGGCCGGAGTGAAGTCAATGAAATATCATTTAACACGAGTAGCTGGAGACGCGATTTTGACATTTGAAGAATTTGCTACCTTACTTACTCAAATTGAAGCTATACTCTATTCTCGAACTTTGACTCCCTTATCAAGTGATCCAAATGATTTAAATCCTCTTACTCCAGCCCACTTTTTAATTGGACGAACGTTTTGTTCCTTAGCTGATCCAGATCTGTCACACCTTAGTCAAGGAAGACTATCAAACTGGCAACGAATTCAACAATTGCAGCAACACCTGTGGAAACGTTGGAGCAAGGAATATATTTCAGAACTTCAGAAAAGGACCAAATGGCAAGAGCCTTTTCCCGAACTTAATAAAAATGCTCTAGTTCTCTTGAAGAATGACAACATGCTTCCATCAACTTGGAAACTAGGAAGGATATTTGAAGTCCACCCTAGCAAAGATGGAGTTGCCCGAATTACATCCGTTAAAACTTCTAAAGGCATTGTTCGCCGATCATTCGTAAAATTATGTCCTCTTCCTATTAGTGACTAATTTGTTAACTTAGATTTTTGGAAAGAATTTTCTTTAGGAATTCGATGTTGAATCTTCTTTCACTTTATTTCATTTACCAAATGTATTAGATTAGTCTCTTTTTAAGAGCTTATAACATATTCAATAGTTATGCCAAATATTACTCAAATCAATACTATTCAATTCAAAAGAAATGCTTTACAGCGCGGGGAAGTATGTTACGTTTCACAGATTAAATTTAATTTTATGTATTGCTCATAAAGTCTTAGCATTTCATATATCTACTTTACCGACTCAAAATTATACTGTATTTGTACACATTTTCCAATATGGCGTAATAGACTAGTCTACCAAAAAGTGTGCTCGTGTTCTTAACTCGATTATCCAAACAATTTTCTGTACAATTAAGCCATCAAGGCGTATTAAACACATTAACAATACTTTAACTATACATTAACATTATTTTAAGATTACTTTAAAAATACTTTAACAATACTTTAACAATACATTATCAATACTTTAACAATAATTTAACATTACTGTAACAATACTTATACTTCCCACTGCTCCTCAAAGGGTTAAATCTGTTAAAATTATATCATCTCAAATTTATTAAGATTTCTTAAATTCACTTTTTCTCGAAGAAAATAAACACTTTCAAAATCAAACTATAATCTTTAAACAAAATGCACTATTCAAAGAAACTTGACTTTACTTAGCAACAGTTAAATACTGACACGTTTGAATGGTGTGCAAATAATTGTTGTACTGAAAAATCCAGGATCATTTTACAATTCTTAGTATAAGTGTACAGTTGACCACAGCTGTCAGGACTGCTTATAGAATTACCTTCTTTTCGTTCTTTTATATTAACCGAATGAAAGTTTTAGCACTTGTGAGACGATTTTTTAAACAAGTTTTACAGAGGAGCAGAAGGAGGAGGAGGAGGAAGAGGATCCTGTATATACAAACCGCATTCATTTACTGTAATAGTGTCAACATGAATACTAGTTTGCAAAATTGTTTAAGATCCTATTCACGACTCGATAATTTGAAAAGACATGAGAAATATTCTTGCAAAGCAAGGAATCTCACGTCTAGTTCGCGAGATTTGTAACAAAGACTTCCTACACAATTGTCGAAAGCTGCAAACCCAATGGGAGCTCGGCTGAAACCTAATAGTTTCAAGCGAAAGAGGGTTTATGAAATATTTAAAAGCTCAACTAAAGCATTGAATAATCTAGGGAATATTTCTATTGATTTTAAATATAAAATGGAATTATTTGCCAAGGAACAAAAGGAAAATGCAGAATTTGATTAAATGAAAAACGTTCCGCCTACGAGTGTGCACAATTAAGATGAAAATGATGATAAGTATGAAGAGAATGTTAGTAATGAAGATGATGAAGGTGAAGATGAAGATGAAGATGGTAATGATGATGTTAACTAACACTATAATTAACACTATATTTTATTTGGATAAAACTATAGTGTTAACATCATCATTCAAAATTTGTTTTGAAACGAAAATAAAAAAGCAAATGAAAATCAAAATTCAATGTATGATCCAAATGTTCCTATAAACCAATTACGTTTACTTTTACAAGCCCAAGTTGCTGGAAATAGAACTGTTGTAAATGAAATTATTTCGATCATTATTGAAATGCGCGATAATATTATAATTAAATAACATTGGTTAAAATAAAAATTTCATAATCTGTATGAAATTTATTGCGATAGATAATAGCAATATTTATGTAAAAAAATCGGAGAAGAAAGAATGCTTAAAGAGGGACTGCTATTGCTGATGATGAAGATTACGATATTTCTCATTATACAATTATATTAGGAAAAAGTTCTGAAGAAAATGTGGAACCTACTGAACATGATGACAAGTTAACTAATAAGTTTCTCTTTTTATTAAATAAGAATAGAAAACAATATTTGGATATGATATATGGTGTTCGTAAACTTAGTGACGGATCGTTTATGATTGGTGACACATCTATAAGTTTTGAAGGTCAATATATCAATGTTGTTAATAAGAATTATGTGAAAAAAAATGGTTTGTTTGAACGTTTGTTCAAACAAAAACCTATTGAAGCATTCAACAGCGCAGACGATCTAGACAAATATAAAGAAATTCTTATTGATACTAATGCACATAAGAAAATCTATAGTTCATCTGAACCCATACGTACTGATAAAAGTTTCAAATATAATAATATTATTGAAAAACTCTTTCCCCACAAAGAATCTTTAAAAGAATGACGATCAAGCAAAAGAGGAAGTTCATGAAAAACGAATAAACGAAAAATGTACTCCTTGCCCCAATTTATGATACCACCAGGAATTCAAAAGCCTAACTACATTTATTGGGATGATCCTAATGAACTACTTGATCATCTTCGTCTACGCATGGCATCTCAATCAGCAAGAAATCCAAGTCATAATAATGAAATAATGTCTATTATTGAGGAATCGCGTGACGCTGAAATCATATATTACGAGAGTACAACTGATCATAACTTCAGTATCAAAATGATCATTGACGTGTTTGCACGTACACTAAAATGGGCTTCATCATCATCCAGTCGTGGACCTCCTGGTACAGGTTTTAATATTATCTCAAAAGGTAATTTCGACATCAATAAGAAAAGACTTTGTAACGTGGAAGACGCTGAAGAGCAATACGACGCAGTTAATTTAAGCCTTGTACAACATATTGTTCAGATCCACATACGTACTATTTATCAAATTACGACTTCTATGCGTAATGAAATTGACAATATTAATATTTTGATGCGAATTCTTGAAGAATCAATCAACGAGAAAATTAATAATCTTCAAATTGATACTAAACAACAAGAGTTATCAGTTTACAATGCAGAGATTATTGATAATAATACGCTCGATTGAATGAACTTGAAAATGGAGGTAAAGAAAGTGACAGTAGTCACAGAGTTGCATAAACCAGAAAGAAAAAACTATCCACGTCGTCATGTGATAATGCGAGGTATAGATGACACCTGGCAAGCTGATTTAGTTAAAATGATTCCATATTCTTGAGAGAATAAAGGTTTCAAATACTTGCTTACAGAGATTGATATATTTTCAACGTATGCCTGGGCTATTCCTACCAAGAGTAAAAGTGAAGATGTCACTCAAGCTATGAAATCCTTTCTTGTACAGAGACGAGTTCCAAAAAATTTACATACTGATCAAGGCAAAGAATTTTACAACTTACAATTTAAGACGCCGATGCAGCAGTATAACATAAAATTATACTCAACTTACAGTAATCTAAAAGCATCAATTGTTGATCGAACTATTGGTATGAAACCAGTAATTGTTGGACATGAAGATGAAGAGGAACTTTCGCAACGTTTCTTGAAACAAAGAAAAATTCCTTCAAGAAAAACAAAGTTCCAAGTTGGTGACAAAGTTCGAATCATTAAGTATAAGAACGTCTTTGAGAAAGGATATACACCAAATTGGACAACCGTAATATTTACTGTTTGATAGAAATCTACCTTACCGACGGGGACTGATAGCGGCCGGGGGTAAATTAGAATGGAGCAGGTCTTTGCTCGACGGATAAGTGTTCTCGTACCCGCTTAGTACAACTACTAGTATTGTTAAAGTATTGTTAAAGTAATGTTAGATAGGTTGAGGAGGAGGAGGAAGATCCTGTATATACAGAGTGTCCCACCACCTATACAACTACCGGTAATATGTGATAGAGCACAAAAAAAGAAACCGAAAAGTCTTGTGGCAAATTTTGATCAGGGTGTTAATTTGGTCAGAGTAAATCTTCAAAGTTGGGCATAATGAACCAATCAGGACCGAGATTTAGTTACCAATTTTGTCTCACCAACAGGCGCACTATCTCAACACTTGAAACACAAACAAAAGATTGCTAAATCTCGCTCCTGATTGCTTCATTATGCCCAACTTTGAAGCATTACTGTGCCCAAATTAAGGCCCAGATCAAAATTTGCCAGAGGACTTTCCTGTTTCTTTTTTTGTGCTCTATCACTTATTACCGGTAGTTGTATAGGTGGTGGGACACCCGGTATAAACTTTTTTTAAAAATGAGCATTCATTCACACTGATATAGTGTCAACATGAATACTACTTGTCAACCTATGAAAAATGTTGAGGAGGAGGAGGAAGATCCTGTATACATATTGTGACGTGGTATATTTTATACCACGCACATTTTTATTATTTAACCTTTTAAATTCATTTGTTCGCGGTAAACTCCCAGCACAGAGTGTTGGTTGTTTGCACACAACCTGTCAGCTGATTGGAGCACATGAGCTCTACGAAATCAGCTGACCAACCAGACAACAATCCGGAACCTGAAAAATTCATTCACTCGCACCATAACTAAAATATCACACTTCTTGTTTGTTTCATATTAACTCTGAGCCACTGGAGCTCAGAGTCACACACACACATTATCACACTGACGTCCAATCCGCATCGTTTAGGCATGAAGAGGATCCTGGTCAAGGTGCACGGATGTGACTCCCGTGCACAATAACGACCAGGAAGATGGCAGCTAATCAGCCGGTCGCTTGCAATTGACCATCTAGCGCGATCTCTGGGACCGGCGTGTCAACTCAAATGATTGGTCGTCGATTGTCCTACTTTTATCTATAGGAAATTAATTTAGTTTCGGCCTCGTGGCGCTGCCTGTTTCCGAGCACGCCACGAGGCAGGAAGAGAGAGATAACTCGATCTCTCTGTGCTTGAAGT
>UCOH01010781.1:0-13680 GCA_900474275.1 Synergus japonicus
GTTTGAACTCGTTATTTGTTTATAACAACGTTTATCTCCGATAAATGTCTAAATGATTTAATTCTTTTAATACCTGTTTGTTGTTTAGACGTTCATTTACAATAAATCTCTTTTAATTAACATTTTTACCTTCGAAATATACCAAATTAAATTATAATAAATACCCAATTTCATTTTAATAATTATAATCATTGTCAATTTGTTGTAACAAATATCTTTTAATAAACTTATTATATCAATGTCAAACCCTGTGTTGTAACGTCTTTTAGCTAATCTGTTGGCTATCCTCAACCCGAATTAACCTTCTCGCGAGGGTTAATCAAAACGAGGAATTTAGGGAAAATAAGAACGACTATTTTAATAAAATATTATTCAATTCCAGACGTTACAGAAACGAAGACTTCTTACAAGAAGGACGACGAACTAGTTGAGTGAAAACTGCAATTGAAACTGCGATCAAAGATTTCAAATCCATGTATTTTGTAGATGCATTGTCGACCGATTAGGTAGGAAATTTCGTCAGATGGAAGTTTCTAATTGGTTGATTGATATGGCATGATTTTGGGGAGAGGATTGCTAACTCTTTGTCTTTTTGAATATGCTTTGACTGCAAAAATGCACGTGCATAGAAGTTATTTGACTCGTGCTCATCGTGAGATCGAATGTTGGCTTATGCAATTATGCACTCCACTAAGATATTTGATTTTGATGCATTTGCAATTTTATTGTCTTGGAAATTATTTCAATTTCCAAGTTAATTACAGGTTCTACTTTTCATTCCAAAATGTTGGAAATTATTACGTATATCCTTGTTATCAGGGGTGGAATTCATTATTTTAAATATTGTTCGAATCTCATGAAAATCGGATTGTTATTTTAAGAGTTATTTGAAGTCGAAATTTTGATCAAAATGGGGGTGAGCGCTTATAAGGGTAGGATGAGTTGAATAAAGAATAATGGAGAATAGCGTGAACGGGAAAAATCGGAGATGCATATACGAGTACACGGATGTGTGGCTATGTTTTGGTACACGCGGTAGTTTGGTGCCTATGCTGGTATAAGTGAATCGCTAGCGCGAGCATCGTCTATCCATGCGCACCTCATGTACGCGTGCGAGTACTTGTTACCTTCTTTTTTTTTCTATTCTTCTTCTATTTCTTTCCTTCTCATTCTCATTATTCTAACGCGAAATACATTTTGTACTACCTTTTTAAGTTTAAACATTTTAGGTATTAGAATATATATTAAATATTCATAGATAGAAAATAGGCTGAAAAACATAAAAAGATTTAGACTTATATGCAAACTGCCTATTATAAGTCCTACATAACATTCAAAATTCTAAATTTTATATACTTTGTATTTAGTCTCTTGCTCATTTGAATCAGTCCTTGCTTTTGAAATATGAACCGCAACGTCGTTACATACGATGCCTTCTAAAACGACTGCTTTATATTCTTATTCTTTTTAATTTTAACTATGAAGGTATTTAATAATTATTTTGAATTTAAATTAATAACAGGGCAGCTATGTATGTAACAAATCGACAAAAAATAAGGCCCTGATAAAACCCACTACGTCGATGTTCATTTGATAAACATATATAATTTTTGTGTGAAGGAGCGTCAGTCTATTTGCTTTTAATTTGATTAAATCATATTAGAATTGTATTGTTTAAAAGTATTTTTGAAAATCCCAAAGTATTGCTAAAGATCTTTAGTTATACATATTGACCATCAACGACATGAATGCTCCTTATGTGGGTAGAATTAATAGTATTAATTTTGTAACTATATTTATTAAACTATATTATTAAATCGATATAGTAACTATATCCATAAATTATATAATATTTAAATAACCCTACAAGTTTGAAAGGCGGATGTATAATTGTTTACATGTGAAAGAAAATAAATGAGTTGAAGGTTAAATGCGATCAATAAAGAACGATAGTTTTTTTATCCAAATTTGAAATGTGAATGACGAGTCCCGGCCATTATCGGGTCGATGAGATTAAATCCGTGTTTAATATCAGGAAGCGTCACGTTTATCTGAGTGTATCCAAAGCATCTTGTGTAATACTGATAATATTTAAATTATGTATGCATTATTTTTAAGAATCAGAAATTACCAAATTCTAGTCAAGTCACTAGTTGGTATTTTTAATATCCAGATACTTAACATTTTTCTGAAGTGTTGAGTAGCTTAGACTTATATCCTTTCAAAGTGTCTGGTATAATAAAGGAAATATTTTACTTATGCGCGACTTATTTTTCAGAACCAGATTTTACCAAATTCTAGTCAAGTCATGTGTTGTATTCTTGATCTAAGCTAAAACAAGTATACCCTTGTAAAGGTTGTAGAAAATCGCAAGGATTTCTCGAAAATCGTCTGGAGGTTTCATAATTATAATGATTTCGTTGGAATGAGGAACATTCATGTTGTGAATCGTCTGTACCCAGTGGGCACGAATGCCCCAAGTCGATTTTAGAACGTCTTAAAGGCGTCCTAACTGAGGCCAAATAATGTTCTAAAAACACACAATGTTCCAAATTCGTTTTTAGGGCGTTTTTTGAAGATTGGACGTTTTTAGGATGATTTTTAGCCCCACGTATGCAGTATTTTTGGACGTTCTAAGAACGTCTTTTGAACATAACGTCCTAAAAATGTTTTTAAAATTGCCGTAGTGCAGTGCCAGTACTGGCCAACACTAGCTGACACGGACGTTGTGTTGGAAGAGGTACTGGCGTGGATCTGGATGAGTATTGGGATAATATCGTACTGAGAACGAGTTCAATACTGATTAGCCAGGTTTGTTTCTCTACTGGATTCAAGTACTGGTGAAGTACTGGTGCAGTACAGTCATAGTACTGCAGCACTGATATAGTACTGACTCAATGGTAAAGCCAATACTGCGCCAGCTTTGGCTATCCAATATTGGTACATTACAACTGGTGCAGTACTGCGCCGGTTGTAAGTATCGGTTGTAAGTCTTGTTTGGTCCTATCTGTGATTTCTTAAACGAAATATATGGATATCTAGCAGGTTCTATATGGATTCGAAAAGGGACATGGGTTGATAAATGCTTACTAAGTGCATTTCGGTGTCTTATAAGGATCTAGAGTAGTCCTATCTGTGATTCCTTAAACGAAATATGTGGGTTTCTAGCAGGGTCTATATGGGTTGGAACAGGGTGATGGGTGTATAAAGGCTTACTAAGTGCATTTCGGTCTCTTATAATGGTCTAAAGTAGTCCTATCTGTGATTTCTTAAACGAAATATATGTGTTTCTAGAAGGTTCTATATGGGTTCGAAAAGGGACATGGGTTGATAAATGCTTACTAACTGCTCTGTGGTCTCTTATAAGGGTCTAGAGTAGTCCTATCTGTTATTTCTTAAACGAAATATATAGGTTTCTAGCAGGCTCTATATGGGTTCGAAAAGGGACATGGGTTGATAAATGCTTACTAAGTGCTCTGTGGTCTCATATAAGGATGTAGTGTGGTCCTATCTGTGATTCCTTAAACGAAATATATGGGTTTCGAGCAGGGTCTATATGGGTTCCAAAAGAAACATGGGTGGATAGTTTAGTTCTTTGTATAAAGTCCTTAACAAATATGTTTCTTTCAAACAAAATGAAAAAAAATTATTATTTTTAAACGTTTAAAACCGGGTTTTAAATCAACCAAAGTATTGAAAGTTCTGTTGCGTTTAAACATACGCTTTCAAAATAAATCACATTAAGTTTCCAAAAAATTATGAAGAATTTTGTAAACTTTATTCTCTTGTAATAAATAATATCTTATTTATCACATTTCAAGTTTTGTAAATTTATACCCAGATAGGACATAAATGGTAATCAATGTATTCTTCCATGGAATCCAGATAAAACCTTTCTTAGAGCCTGATACTACCTTGTTGAAACTCAGATAGAGCCCATTCGCACAAAATTGTTGTTTCCCGTTTAGAACCCAGGTAGAACCATAGTATACCCTTTTGCAAAATTCATATAGGACTCCAGGTTTACACTGATAGAAACCCATGGTCTAACGGGGTTCTATCTGGGTTCTAACGGTTTTCTTAAGCAGGGATGTGTAAGAACTAGTATTGTACTTCTGATTGGTCAACTTTGTTTTGATTTGAAAATATCCATTTGCCCAGAGAATACCAAAAAATAACCTGAAAAAGCTCAAATTTGTTGGCATTCGTCAATACTTGATGTTTTCTATTTGAAAATGTCAATTTCTGTTAAGAAAACTAAAACATAACTTAAAAAAGCCCAAACTAGGGTTGTAAAATTTCATGAAACTTTGGGGGCATGGAGTATAGACATAAGGGTGGCGTCCCATGTTTCTGTTTTGCGTTGGGTCATAATGAGAGAAAAGATGACAAAAGTATACTTCTGTCTCTTTCTCTCTCATTATAACGCAACGCAAGACACAATAATGGGATACCAGCCTAAATCTGACGTCCCATGTATCCGGAATGCATTGCGTTTTAGCGAAAAATCATGGGAGTGAAAGAGATACACTAATACTACTATCACTCTTATTCTCATAGTTTTGCAAAAAAACACAATGCATTCCGGATCCATGGGACGTCACCCTGAGGGTGACGTCCCATCATTGCGCTTTACTTTGCGTCATAATGAGAGAGAAAAAGATAGAAGTATACTTTTTTCTCTTTTACTCTCATTATGACGCAATGCAAAAACGCATCCATGGGACGCCAGCCTAAGAAGACCAAAGTCCTGTACATAAACTTCACGCAAAATATGAATATTTTTCGCGAAGTACACGTGCCTGAACCCCTGAACTTCCGGTGCGTGGCGCTAGTATAAACACATGTACAAAAATGGGCGCCAACATGGGATTGCGCCTTCTAACTTTGAAGGTGAAACATTTGAAAGTTTCAATCTTTCAATGAAACGTTTCATTGCTCACATCTCTAGCCCAAACTAGTTAGCCTTTATTAATATATGGTGATTTTTACATGAAAATATCCATGTGCCTGAGAAAACACCATGTGACTGTCCCATAAGTTTGTCTCATTCGCACATTTTCCACATATTTTCCCCGGAAAATGTGCAAATGAGACGAACTTATGGGATAGTCACATGGTAGAGTGAGAAGAAGAATATTTTCCTTAAAGGTGTAAATGCAGGTTTAGTGGTATGATTAGAATAATATGTACACTTTACAGTCAGGCTGGCGTCCGATGGTTGCGTTTCAACGCAACGTTGAATAAAAACTCATGTGAGTGAAAGAAATAGAAGTATACTTTCGTCTCTTTCACTGTCATAAATTTGCGTTTAAAGCTGCTTTAGAATGCAAACATGGGACGCCAGCCTTAGGTTGACGTCCCATGGATCCGAAATGCGTTGCGTTTTGGCGTAAAACCATAAGAGTGAGAGAGACGCACCATCACTATTATCTCTCTCACTCTCATGGTTTTACGCCAAAACGCAACGCATTCCGGATCCATGGGACGCCACCTTAAGGATGAAATCCCATGCAGGCGCAAAATGCAAAGCGCAAAACGAATAGCCAATGATAGAGCATCTTTGAGAAGACAGAAATCTAAAAGTGTTCTGCAATTGGCAGTTCATTTTACGCTTTGCATTTTGCCGCCCACTTGGGACAAACATAACCACAAAATACCCTATCTAATAAGTTTTGAAGAATATTTGATGATTTTTATTTTAAGATATCCATTTCCGTTGAAAAAGAACAAACATAACCTATAAATACCATAACTAACAAGTATTTACCAATACTCTATGATTTTTATTTTACGATATCCATTTCCGTTGAAACGGAACAAACGTAACCTCAAAATACCATAACTAATAAGTATTTACCAATACTCTATGATTTGTATTTTAAAATATCAATTTGAAATGAGAAATACCAAACATTACCTCAAAATACCCTAACTAATAAGTTTTTACCAATACTCTACGATTTGTATTTTAAAATATCAATTTCCGTTGAAAAAGACCAAACATAATCTCAAAATACCGTAACTAATAAGTTTTGACGAATATTTGATGATTTTTATTTTCAGATATCCATTTCCGGTGAAAAAGACAAACATAACTTTAAAATACTCTAACTAATAATTACTTACCAATACTTGATGATTTGTATTTTAAAATAGCCATTTCCGTTGAAAAAGACCAAACATGATATCAAAATACCCTAACTAATAAGTTTTGACCAATACTTGATGATTTGTATTTAAAATTATCCATTTCCGGTGAAAAAGACCAAATATATCCTCAAAATACCCTAACATATAAGTTAGGACTTATACTTCATGATTTGTATTTTAAAATATCCATTTCCGTTAATAAATAGAAACATAACCTCAAAATACCCTAACTAATAAGTTTTGACCAATATTTGATGATTTGTATTTTAAAATATCCATTTCCGTTGAAAAATAACAAACATAACCTCAAGACACCATAACTAATAAGTTTTTCCCAATACTTGATGATTTGTATTTTAAAATTTACATTTTCGTTAAAAAATAATAATATAAATAAATATTCTCTTTTCTCTGTTTAATTTTCTCATCGCATAATGAATATATTCTTTGCGCCGCATATATTCATTTCATTCATTATAAAATGGGAGATGCTTACAGTTATTATTGGCTTTGGACTACGTTTTACCACCGTTTGCCACTCTATATATTTTGCATCACAGTTTCCAAGTCGTACACTCTGAAATTAACGTTTGTTGGACAAATCGTGCTTTGGAGTAATCGAGTTTGAAGAGAATCGCACCCTACCTTAAATAAATCAGAGTTAGTTAAATCGGAAATAGGTCTTCCAATTTTTAATACAGTCAGGTCATATCAGGACATGTCGGGACTTTCCTTGAATTCGCATCTCACTAAATTGTCAAATGACATGATTCTAGATGCTCCTTTGTTGTTTAAAATAGGTACTTCATCTAGACCTTATATTACTATCGAAGTAGGTAGTAAGAAATTATATTCACTCCTGGATACTAGTTCATCGAGAACGTATCTAGGATCTTCAGGCATGGAAGCCATGAAATCATTCGGTGGTAAGATTGATTATAATAAGTCAGGTGCTGCATTGATGGCCAATGGTTCCGTAAAAACCATTATTAGCGAAGCACATCTTCAATCACTTTTTGGGAGTAACTCACGAAATGGATGTCAAGATTATATCTGGTTTAGCTGATACCTGCGTTTTGGGCATGGACTTTGGAGAAATTTTCGAAATAGTCATGCATTTACGCGATCGGCAACTATGGCTGGCTGACAAGCCAATCATAAAATTCGCGTTTGGTCAAGGGGATGTAGGCAGTTCGGATTTCTGCAATGGCATAGCGTTGCTCAAGGACACGGAAAAGTATCAGCTGGAACAGTTCTTGGAGTCATTCTACCTCCACCTGACAAAATGCCTCCTGCTAAATTTGCCGAGCACGTGATCGACACAAAGGGGTACGCTCCAATTAAACAAAGGAACCATCGAATGTCCCCGAAAGTGACTGAAGCTCTTGTCACATTAGCTAGTGACCTAATTGAACAGGATTTAATTGAGCCATCTAGTAGCGAGTGGTGTAATCCAGTCGTGATGACTAAGAAGTCAAATAGAGACTATCGTCTCTGCATAGACTTTCGTAAGGTAAACGAAGTCTCAAAGAAGGATGCGTATCACCTTCCATTTATGACTGAGATTTTAGAGCGGCTTAGTTCAGCCCGTTATATCTCAAACCTTGATCTTAAACTGGGTTACCATTGAATTCCTCTAAGTAAGGAATGTAAGGAGAAAACAGCCTTCATAATTCCAGGTAAAGGTCTTTATCATTACAAGCGAATGCTGTTTGGCCTCACAGGAGCTCCGACTACGTTTCAACGTCTTATTGACAAAAACATCACACCGGAGTTGAGACCAAACGTCTTCGCCTATCTAGATGACATTATTATTGTCTTTGAAACTTTTGTGAATCTTCTTTATTGGTTGGAGAAGACCATTAATAGGCTAATAGAAGCTGGACTCACTTTGAATCCCAGCAAATGCAATTTCTGTTTGCCAGAGGTTAAATACCTCGAATTTAAAGTTAATAAGGATGGTTTATTAGTTGATGATGATAAAATCAAACCTATCCAAGAATCTCCTCAACCTAAAAATCTTAAACAGCTGCGTCCTTTCATCGATGGCACTTCATGGTACACAAAATTCATCAAGGATTATGCGAAGAAATTTGACAAGGAAAGGCATAAGTTTCTCGTGAAAGGATAAGCATGAAGAAGCATTCCAAACTACAGCGCCGATACTCGCGCATCCAGATTTCAAAATACCTTTCGTGGTACAAACCGACGAAAGTCAGACAGGACTTGGAGCTGTTATAACTCAAATTCAGAACGGCCAGGATCGAGTGATAGCATACGCCAGCCGTGTTCTTACGAGTGCCGAACTGAATTACTCAACTTCGGAGCAAGAATGTCTATCCGTAATTTGGGCTATTAAAAAGTGCCGTCACTATTTTGTAGGATATAAATTCACTGTCATTAGTGACCACAGCAGCTTAAGTTGGCTGTATAACTTAAAGAATCCAACAGGTAGTTTAGCCAGATGGCCACTTGACCTACTGGAATACGACTTCGAAGTCTTACATAGGAAAGGAGTCATGCATCACGTTCCGGATTAGAGAATGAAAGAGTGGACCATATCGCAGCATTCGAAGAGATTAATGATGAGTGGTACATACGTCGTAGGGAGGCTATACTTGTTCAAAAATAAACTATACAAGTTCAAAAATAATCCTCTACTGGAAGATCTGATGGATGATCTTCAAACTTGGAAACTTGTAGTTACAAAAGACAATCAACAGGAAGTTTTACGAGAAGTCTACGAGACGCCCGAGGCAGGTCACCTTGGAGTCGATAAGACTTACAATCGTGCTTTAAACATCTACTTCTGGTCTGGAATGTTTAAGGATGTTAATGCATTCATAAGGAAATGTGAAACATGCCAACTTAATAAGCCGGAGCAAGCTCAACCTAGAGGATTTATGGGACTAAGGATAGTACACGAACCTTGGACGGTCGCACAGTGGGTAAAAATCGGAAAGTTCCCTTCATAATCGCCTACAGGTTGTATTTCTTAACCGATTTAAACATTTTTTTTAAATGTTCAGCGTTCAATTTTGAAGATAATTGTGGATTTCGATGTTTAAATTTTTTCCACAGAACAACAATATATAAACAAATATAGTGACAAAATTGGCCATTTCAATTTTCGGAATTTTTATCTCAAAAAAAAATATAGATAAAAACTCACTATCAGCCAGAATTATTGCCCCTGCATTCATTGAACAGAATTAAATCAAAAAATATTTAACTTAATTATTATAAATAATTTTTATAAACTAATTCCTATGAGTGTTTTTTTTTCATGGAAAAAATGTTTTTCTCTATGCTAAATGCAAATATATTTCATTAGAGTCATATTTTATAACAAAAGATTAGTATTAGTTAATAATTATCATTTTAATAAACATTTTTATAAACAAATTCTTTATAATTGAGATTTTCTCTCATTAAATTTATTTTTCTGACCGAAAGTGAATCACAATCCTCTTTAGAGTCATTTATAAACTTAAATATTTATAAATAAATAATATAAAATTTTAATAACAATTAAATTAAACAATTCCCCCAATCGGCCGTTTCATTGTGGAAAAAATGGGATTTTCTTCTATTATTATTATATATAATATTAGTTGCGATAACTAACAAACGAAATTAAGTAATAAATAATTTACAAGATTGTTATAAACAATAAAAAAAACTAAAATTGATCATCTTAACTTCGACAAAACAAAATTTTACATAGACCATTCTCTTCAGCATTAAAAAACGAAGAGAACGGTGTATATTAAAATATGTTTTCGATGAGAGGAAAGTATTGTGCACAGGGTATCCAAATGGGGGACATTTGTCCCCCGTAGGAGCCGATGAATGTAGAAAAATTAATAGGAGCCGTCTAGGGTTAAAAAATCGAAATCCACAATTCTCTTCAAAATTAAACGCTGAACATTTAAAAAAAAATATTTAAATTGGTTAAGAAATACGACCTGTAGGCGATTATGAAGGGAACTTTCCAATTTTTACCCACTGTGTGTCGTGGCAACGGATATCACGAGCTCATTTTCTCGTAGCAAGAAAGGCTACGAATACCTGTTTGTATTCCAAGACTTGTTCACTGAGTGGATTGAGTTGGCTCCATTGAAAGCAGCCAAAGCTCAAACAATCACAACTGCATTCATTGATCTAGTAGTAACTCGTTGGAGAATTCCCTAAGTCCTCCATTCAGATAACGAAACGGAGTATAGGAATAATGTGATACAGAAAATGACTGAAGCGTTTGGAATTCATCATTCTTTCCCTCCACTCTATCATCCACAAGCCAACCCACTGGAAAGTACCAACAGGGTGCTAAAGACGATGATTAGATCGTTCATAGGTCAGGACCATAGGGACTGGGACGTCCACCTTAGCGATTTTAGGTTCGCTTATAACTCATCATTATTCTCTACTAATAGGACCACCCCCGCATTTCTTAACTTAGGAAGGGAACTTCTTCCGCGAAAGACTTTCCGCGCTCTTGTGGAGGGGGGATTTGACCTGCCAGACCCTGACTTACCAGTCTGGACAGATCGAATGTCTAAAATCAGACACTTATGGGAGCTGATTACTGCCCATCAAGATCAGGCTTTTATTAAACAGGCAAAATATTATAATCGTAGACATTGAGATCTGCAATTTAAACTCGGTGACTTGGTTAAGAAACCAAATAATGTATTGTCTAGTGCAAAAGACAAGGTTGCTACTAAGTTGGCACCAAAATTTACAGGTCCATGTGTGGTGGTAGAAGTCATATCACCTAATGTTTACGCATTAGCCTCTCAAGAAGGCCGTCTCGCTGGACGTTTTCACGGATCACAGCTTCAAAGATTCATCGACAGTGATGAGGATGATGTCGACCCTAATGATCCAGAAGACATTAAACGTGTAATGGTCCTCCATACTATTACTACCATCGATACGCGCTGAACGCATGTGCATAGGCTATCAGAGATACAGTTACCGGCAAGCTAGAGAGTGGTCGAGATATCGCTCGGTAGAGGCTTCGAATGGATTGCACTAGGTGCGCGGAACCACGTTTTCCCGCGAACAACTTAGTTTCGCGCAGGGTTAAAAAACGAGCGTCCGATCCCTGCCGTCACTCGTTCACGAGTCGATCTTAAAGCTTAGCTGGACATAGTCTATGCGCTATTTAGTATATTTATATTTATTTATATAATTTATTTATATTTATATTTATATATATATTTATCTATTTCTATACGACTCGATTTTTGCTGACTAACCTTAGTTAAGCAGCTGAGATCATCGAGAACTTTTCTTCATCCGACGTCACGAGGGACCACTACGTGAGCCAAGCGGAGCAAGGTGGAAGCATTTTCGGAGCCAAGCAGCCATCTTCAGTACATCTCATCAAACCGCAAGGTAGTTCAAATTTGGGAAGCTTTGTACGCTGTACCAGGCTGAGGTTTCCCAAATTTTAAACTTTTGCTTTCATCACGGTAACGAGGTCGTATTTGTCAGATTCCTTTGTACGCTGCACCAGGCTGGGGGAACTTGACAAAATTTTACGCGCCCGTTATCAGTTATTCGCCATATTTGTTAAATTCCTCTATACACTGCACCAGGCTGGGGATCTTGACAAAATTTTACGAGTCCGTTATCAGTTATTCGCCATATTTGTCAGGTTCCTTCGCACGCTGTACCAGGCTGCTGGAACTTGACAAAATAAAGGCGCAGCACCAGGGTTGACCATATCGAGATTACTTTGTCAAAGTCGTTACTATTCGGAGGGGCGACTTACATTCCGGGCAACACGTCGCGGCATGACGTCATAACAAAACGCTATTAACAAATATGATATCCTCGAACGGATAATTTTCTCGCCAAGTGGTAACTTTACCATAAGTGACCACAACTGGATAAACACGTCAGCAAACGGACTTAGATTTGTATGCTGTTTGAAAATTACCAGAGCTAGGGACAAAATTAAAGTTTCCTTGTTAGTTTCGTTGCGAATTAGAGGTTTTGTATCATTTTGTGATAATTCAAGTAAATTTGCGTGGGGTTTTATAATTTAAATTCATCTTCGCTTTTCTACTCTCATATTTGGACTTAGAGACATTTGTCGTGCTCACGGTTTGCGATGAATTAATTTAAGTTTATATCGAGTCTTTATTATTGATAAGTTTAAGATTGTGTCGAGCCTTTCCGTAGCAGTGATACGGTACTGTTTTTAATTTTTTCACTTTATTTGAATAAACTTTGTTATTAGTTATTGAAATCATTGCGTATTTACTTGCCTTCCTCAGGAACCGTCCCACTCTCACAATTCTAGCCTATAAGAGGGCATAAGTTCTGTTATAAGAATATCCATTCGTTCTACGAGGACCAGCCCCAAGAGGAGGAATTGTTACAAACGACAAGCTCAGCTTGATATAGAGCTTTCAGAAATTCACGATTCAGATCCAGAAGCTGAATCAGATCGGGAAATTAATCCCGAAATTAAAATCCATTTGGGTTCGGCTCTGATCGTCGGGAAATCGAACCGGAACCCCCGCACACAGCCAATATTGCGGTGGACAAGATAACCGCAACTGGCTCACATGCGTCCGTCACATTATCTGTCGGAAACAGACTACGCGAAGTGGCCACTCCGAATTCAGGCTCACTAGACGAACCAATGGCTACGTCAACCCCGAAGGCGAGTTCTTTAGATGAGCCGGTGACACCTGCTGCACCTGAGGTGGTTCCTCCGAGGTCGGACGATGAGACTGATAATGAGCCGGCTATTGCCGCTCCAACGGTGGCCCAGTCTAAAGATGTCGTCGCAGTCGAGGACGACTGGGACAGAAGACTGGCGGCGATCCTCGAGTACGTATACCAGTCAGGATACGGCTCACCCGAGGTAAAACCGTTCCCTCCGGCCGAACTTCCGCCCGTGCTCCCGGCAGCTTCTGCAACAGACTCGGTATCAAGAGTCATGCCCATACTGCCACGAAAGTCGGACTTGTTGCGTTTCGAACTGAGCACCAGGGACATCGAAGGATATATTTGCCTAACACTGGCGGAAATCGATAGGGTTGTCATGTCAGCATGACATTAGTTAACTAATTATTAATTAACTATTAACTAATTGTTTGGCTATTAAGTAATTAATCGCTATCATTATTGGCAACATGTAATTGTCATGTCAGCACGACATTAGTTAATATTTTATTAATTAATTATTCAGTAATTAACAAATTATTGATTAACATTATTTAATCATCATCATTGACAACATGTAATCATTACATCATAAGCCATAGTTATAATTATAAACATTAATTTCATTTACATTTATGTCACTGACCCTTACGACCCGAGCTACCTGCAACACTAATAAATCTCTAAATCTACAAGAGGACATCGACTGTCATACCCAAACTAACGCCCTCAAAGGAACACTATAAACTCCATCTGTATAGGAGACACCCACAAGAAATATACACACTCTCAATCACTCAACGCATCTGTGAGAGGTCTAGAAACCACCCTCGCTAGTGC
>UCOH01010804.1:0-17875 GCA_900474275.1 Synergus japonicus
GTCACACACGATCATTTGCTAGTAATATTTAGAGAGAGATTCGACAACAGAGTATTTAGAGGGAACTTTGAAATTTTTTTTGAGATTTTTGGTTTTATTTCGAGTTAGGGGTGAAGTTTAGCAGTCTTCCGGGGACGATATGGGGATGAAACTTTTTTTGGTGTCACACACCACCATTTGTTAGTAATATTCGGAAAGAAATCTGACAACAGAGTATTTAGAGGGAACTTTGAAATTTTTTTTGAGATTTTTGGTTTTATTTCGAGTTAGGGGTGAAGTTTAGCAGTCTTCCGGGGACGATATGGGGATGAAACTTTTTTTGGTGTCACACACCACCATTTGTTAGTAATATTCGGAAAGAAATCTGACAACAGAGTATTTAGAGGGAAATTAGGAATTTTTTTCGCGTTTTTTCTCTTATAAACAGTTTAGGGGGTGAAGTTAAGTAGTCTTCCGGTGACGATATGGGGATGAAACTTTTTTTGGTGTCACACACCACCATTTGTTAGTAATATTCGGAAAGAAATCTGACAACAGAGTATTTAGAGGGAAATTAGGAATTTTTTTCGCGTTTTTTCTCTTATAAACAGTTTAGGGGGTGAAGTTAAGTAGTCTTCCGGTGACGATATGGGGATGAAACTTTTTTTGGCATCACATACCATCATTTCCTAGTATTATTGAGAGAGAAATCTGACAACAGACTATTTAGACACGACTTGGGAATTTTTTTCGCGTAAAAGCACATTTGAGTAAAAAATGATACTTGTTTTTCATTTATTTTATTGTTTTATAGCCATTAAAGTGATAGAAAATGATTTAAAATTAATTTTTTTTAAATTTGTATTTTCGTTTATAAACGTTGCAAACGGCAGTTACATAATTCCACATTATTTAGATTATCTATCTATAAATGTCTATATCAATAGTTTATAAAGTATCACACTTTAAAGAAATATGAAATATCATGAAATATTACATTTAAAAACAAAGGAAAATTAGATTAAAGTTAAATTATATTTTACGCAAAATAACGAACGATATCACATTTGATTTGTGTGGGTTAAATTTGTCTCTCTCAGGAGCACCTAACGAAAGTAAATTAGTTTTCCCTACTCTTATGATTTGGTCTGATGGACGACAGGAGTTAAAAAGAAAGAAAGAGATGGTTTGCGGGGAAATGTCAATTATGGGAGCACCCATCAATTGATATTTCTTCGACTTCGGATTGCTATAGGAACGCCTGTCGGTAGGTAATGCGCATGAGTTTTCACTGGGCGAGAGTCTCTCTGATTTGGTCGGTAGGACTCGCCCAGCTGAACTGTGGATCGAACGTCGTGCAGATGGGTTCAAGTGATTAGCCTGTAATGGCTGACGCTCAAAGTGGGTGTAGCCGCTCGCAACTGCAACTCGTGCTTGTTGTACAATAGCTATTTATTTGACATGTGTGGAAAGTACGCAATTTTCGAGAGTGTGACTGCCTGCTTCTCAACATGTCAAATACAATACTTTTCACAACATTTTCATATAAAATGCTGAGAAAAATCAATTCCAGTGTCCCTGAATCGTATCCTGTATGAGAAGAATCAATTTCTAAAATAAAATCATCGAAAACATAAATTTTTTTAATTCCTGTCATATTATAACATCTAATGTAATGGTTTTTCTTTTATAGGAAAAACCAGTCTTGCTACCTGAGAAACCCAAATCAAAGAATACACCAAATGCACCAGAATTTGTTCGTAATGTAATGGGTAGCAGTGCTGGAGCTGGCAGTGGAGAATTTCACGTATATAGACATCTACGACGTAAAGAATATTCCCGCCAGAAATTTATACAAGAAAAAGGACAAAAGGTAGGTTTTTACTCTAGTATTTATAGTTTCACGTTGACAGGGAACTCGAGAAACACCCTGTATAGTAATAATATAGTCCAAGCTTAGGGTAGTTCCATTTTCGAGGGGTTAAGGGATGAATATGATCCTATTATAAAAAGATCATTAGTAACGTAACGCTTTTTCCTTATTGGTCAGATGAAAGTGATGACGTGGCGTATATTGAATATGGCGCGTGACGCGGGAAATCTTAAATCTTAAATAAATATTGTAGCAAATGTGCGCGCGGAGCGCGCGTTTAATCTCGTTCCAAAAATACTCGGAATCATACTCTCGACCGTTGGGCGGTCAGTCCATGAAATGGTGACAGGCATATTGATTCATAATTAGTTAAACATACGTCTATGTTTTGACAGGTTTATTTCGCCAGCTACGATATCATCTTCCTAGTCATTTAATTGTGCACGGGAATCCCATTCATGCACACGTTTGCTTGTAGCATCATAAACATGTTGTGTTTGTGTGTGTGTGCGTGTTAAATTGATGACATTTTGCACAGTTATTCCAATGTCCATACACGATGTTGAATTTCTTAAAAAAAATGTTAAAAAATATATAATTTTAAGAGTTTTATGTACTTTTATATTTTTAGTAAAATTTACTTAAGGGGGTATTCTAGTCTAGAATTTTGAAAAAATCTATTTTTTTTGCATATTTTCAAAAATTAGGCTTCCAGGAATATATCCTCCGAAGATTTTTTTTATAATTTCGATTATTGACAGAGTTATAGCTATTTTAGTGATATAGCGAGTGAGCCGGTTCTGCCGCGAATGAGCTTGTTTGCAGTTGTTTCATACATTGTTTCATACATTGTTTGATACATTGTATGAGCTTGTTTTCAGTTGCTCTATACATTGTTTTCAATGTATGAAGCAGGAATTGACGATTAACGAAATGTGAGTGAAAACTGCCTGCAACTTTGTTCAAATCTTTAATCACGTTTTTCTCGAAACTACTTTCTTCAACACGTTTGACATGATTTCTCAAGTTCTAATGAACCGATCAACTTGGAATTTGGCGTGAACCTTCTTTATATATCCCTTTATCGTCCGAACTAGGATTATGTAAAAATTTTGATTTTTACTATTTTTAAAAATATTTTTAATCTTGAAAAAAGGGCAAAAAATCATCAGCCTGTAGCTTGTTCAATTTTCGAATTTTTTTTTCTCAATTTTTTGACATATTAATAAATGTGCTGTAAAAAAGGTTATAGTAAAAATATTTTTCGTTTTTTTTTAATCGAATTTTAAAAAATATCAAATATTTGTACTTCTAAGTTAGAATATCCCCTTAATAAAACCTCGGTTTTTCCTATTTCGGAACAATATTATACTAAATTCTCATTCCTTTTTATCATTTATTCGAAAAAAACGTCTCTCAGTGTATAATTAAGGGGTAACAGCACTCTAGGAATTTCAAAGAATCGATATATTTTTGTTTAACTTAAATAGTACTTCAGAGTCTTAAAAACAATACCTACTTGGTCCTATAGCAAAAAAAACTTTTAACATTTTTAATTTTCAATTTTCCCGAAGCGCCTCAGAGTTTTTATTTAGCATACTCGTTCGCCATATTGGATCCGCAATTTTTTTAATGAAATTTTTGACACCGGATTCGTCATCAGCGACCCCAAAAACAAGTGAATAACAGAATTTGGCCCATTTTATGAACATTTTATTCGGAATTTGGTACCACTTTGCATTGCGCGTGTTTCGTTTATAAAAAGTACTTCACAGTTTTCTAGAAATTTGTCTGCCCGCGGAGCACTTTTCCAAAAACACTTTGCCGGAGATTACCTGTATCGCCGCCATTTTTTATGAAAAAAATAATAAAAGATTTATTTTCATACTTTAATATGCGTTAAATGAACCCACTAAAAAGAAATTCTATTCCTTTTCCCATACTCCCAAAATAAATTGTCAAAATTAGGCTTCTTTTTAGGCCACTAGAGTGGTGTTACCCCTTAATGCATTTCATTATAAATTAAAGAAGCTATAGTTATTTATAATTTTGAAAAATTTATTTTTTAACTGTAAAGAAAAATTTAGCTGATCTAAAGGAAATAAAAATTTCTTATGTTGACACGAGTCAGATAACCTTATATTAATACATTTGATTAATTAGTTAATACTATCTTTATAAGAAAGCAAATTGCTCATTGAATGAACACAAAATTTTTTACAACTTCCTAGCTAGTTTTGTATTTGAATGTTGTTAATTATTCACACAATACGAGAAATATTGTAATATTTATATTTTTCAATAAATATTTAATATTTTTGTTCACAGGAACTTCTTGATGAACAGTATCAGTTAAAATTAGAAGAAAATAAAAGAAAAGCTGAAGAAGCGACATTGAAAAGACGGGCTAAAAGATTGAAAAGAAAACAGAAAATCAAACAAAAAAAATCATCTGTCAGCAGCGAGCAACAGAAATTTGAAAAAAATTACTCAATGCAAGTGGATGAAGATTCAAGTTCTGAAAATAATGACGAAAACACACAGAGGGATGCAAAAATTAATGGTGTAGATGATGAGTAGATCTTTCTTGAAGCACGTGATATTATTGTACAAATAAGTAAAGTTGTTTTATATATTGCTAAATAAATTAATAATCAATCTGAACAAGAAAGCAACAAATTAATCAATTGTTATGTTCCCTTATTTACGTAAGTTGGAGTAAGTGAGGGATATACCGTTGAAGGAGTGAGAGAAAGTGTTGGCTCGGCAAGAAAAGCAGCGGTCCTTCTGGTATTTTGTTTCCGTTTTCCACATCGACATATAGAAATGGAGTGCTAGACAATGTACGAAAGCGCGTCATAGCACGTCAGAGAGAAAAGTTGTCACTTGTGGACACCTTGTCTCTTTCTAATAAAGGAACGTACCAAATGAATTGGAGACATTGAACATTGTCAAAATATTTTTTTTGTAAATACTAAGTAATACGTTATTATAAATAATAGGTCATTATAATGAATTAATTAAAAAAAAAAAATTTTCAAAGCACGTCTGCGGAAAGTTCGATTTTTCGTGCCGCCGTAGACTCTGGAAAATTGCCGATTTTAGAGCTTCTCACTTTACATTACTAGAGTTTGTAAAGTATGCTACTTTACACCTTTAGAGGTTGTAAAGTAGGCAAAAGAACAATGTAAGGCATATTTCGTTGACAGCCCTGCTCCTTCTCCAGGATTTTTTGACCGGTAATAGGTAGTACGACTGACCTGTCAAATATCGGAGTATATTTCGAAAATGTACTTGACATGTGAGAAGCAGACAATCCCCGATTCGTGTGATGGCATTAATCGCCTTCGGCTCGTGACACCAACTTCACACTCATCGGGATTTGCCTAATTTCCACACTTGTCAAGTAAATAGCTATTATTTAACAAGTGTAGAAATGGAAAGTAGGCCATTCCCGGGAGTGTGAGCCTAATATCGCTTTGAGTTTATCTCGGGGATAGACCAGAGTCCGTAGGTACTGAATAGGGTTGGGAATCGATTCCGTCGAGATCGTCGATTCGTGGGAATCCAAGAATCAACGCTAGGAATCGATTATTCCATTCTGCTCCACCCCCCACCCGTTCCGAAGAATCCGCGAAAATTTATATTTTAAAACTGACTACATCGAGTCAGTTTTAAATTAGCATTTTAACATTAACATTTTACACGCTACGAGATGTCAACACGGAATCCGCAAACTAATCTAAAATCTACGAATGGAATCCCATACAAGTGCAAAATGCAAAACGTAAAATGAATAGCCAATTACAGAATACCTTTAAATTTCGGTCTTCTTAAACGTGTTTTGTAATTGGCTGTTTGTTTTTTGGTTTGCTTTTTGAGTCCACATTGGACGGCACTCTTAGCTGCTGCTGCTCTATGATTCGCTAAAATTGAAGTCGATTCCGGCGATATTATCAAAGAATCGATTCTCCGAAGTCAAGAATCTGTTTCGAAGAATCGATTCTCAGGCACTAAACAATTCTTCGAAGGAATCGGAATCGATTTGGGTATCCCTAGTACTGAACGTAGATTTACCAAACGATTTTGTAGAGACGGGTGCCGATTTTTTAATTTAAATTATAAAGAGGGAGACTTCTTTACTTGAGTAAGAAGCTCGTTAGACCACCAAGAGAATTTTTGAGTGGCGCCCGTCGTAAGTATGCTATCAATAGATTTTGTAGGAAATTTTGATATGTCAGGAGTTTTTGATTGGTTGAAAGACATGAGGTGATTTATGAAATCAGGGGTAACAAACTCATGACTAGTTTCTACTGCTTATATTTTTGCAAAGTTGCAAAAATTATGGTTCTCTTTGTTCGCTGTGCAATCACCAGGAATCTGACGATTCAGTACGTTTAAATTTGGAAAAAATTGCATGTTCTATTTTTTATCTGAATTTGACTTTGTTAGAATATGGGTAAAATATAGGTACTGATTTATTAAATAATGACAAGTCTTTATTTTATCTGAACTACTAGAAAGATTTTTATTTGAATTAATGTCTTAACTCATTAGAGAGCAACGGATGACTGATTAACTTGACGCATAGGCCCTCACCGAAGGATTCGTGGACATAACATTTACAGAGCCAGGATGGCAATATAAAGTATAATATTAAACATTAAAGAAATATAATATAAGAAGTAGTGAGAAGTATTAATCTGATAAATTGTATATTTAAACATCAATTTAGAATTTAATTGTAGAGATTAACAATATTGCTCTCTTTTCTTTCACTCGGGAAATTAAATGATGGTTTAACATTCGTTGCATGGGTGTTGGAGGAAAACCCAAGTAAAATCCCACAAAACCATATTAACAACATTTTTCTTTAGTTCAGCTTTTATGTTTTAATAATTAAAATGTTAAAGCAATGATAAAATGTAGTTGCTCTAAACGTTTCGTCTCAGGTTTCTACTCCTTGAGTAGTTCTTCCAGACCCATCTGTTTTCGGAACTGAATGAATTAAGGCGCTGGCAGCGATTTCGACAAATTATTAGCATCTGCTCATCTTTATACACATATTTAAGCATTATATCTTTTTGTTCAATTTTCTTTCTTGAAAAATGGTACTTTACATCGATATCTTTAGATCTTTTGTGATGAGTTGAATTATTTGTAATTGGACTGCAACCATTGTTATCTTCAAAAATAGTTATGGCTTTGCAATTTCAATGTTAATACTTTGAGGCTTGCGCAAGGGATATTAGCCAACAATCTTCTCTAACTGCTTCAAAAACAGCCATGTACTCAGCTTCTATTGAAGAAGTTGCCACTGAGTTTTGTCTTTTACTATTCCAACAATTTTGTTTTAGTAGCGTACCTACTTAATTTCTTTTAAGATTTGTCTGAATCTGGTAGTGAAGTTTTGAACAGTTTCTGTCATGTCTTGTTTACATGACTCAAGTTTACTTTTGAGGGCAAGTATGAAATTTGTTTGTTTCAAATATTGTCTCATTGCATCATATAAGTCCTCCTAAGAATTTATAGTTATGAATCTTATCGCCCTCTTTGTCGATGATGTTATCTTTTGCGCTATTATAAAATCTAGGAGGAGTCCGGGTTGTAAGCACTGAACTTTGGCCTTTTTACAGATTTAGTAAAATTTTTGATACCAATATCGTTCTGTCCGTTGAGGGTTTTAATGGTTCCTAAGATTTCTTTCGCGGATATTAATTTGCTTTGAGTAGATGTCATATTTGTTAAATTTCTTGCTGCATTTTCGTCGAGAATTCGCGTGTTTCTTAAAATCTCCTCGTTTCTTCGTCGACGACTTTCTCTTTCTTTGATTTGAACATCTTCCAACTGTGATTCCATTACTTGGTTGTCCGTTTCAATATTTCCAGGCGAGCCTCATTTTTTGGGTAATTCCGAGATTTCGAGAGTCCTATTTTCGTCTTCTCGAGTTAAATTACTCACGCTGGTTGTGAGTGTGTTGATTGCCACATCGAATTGGTTTACTTGAATGAGTATTTGGGCAAGGGCATCAGTGCAGTATGTATTGAATTGCCTATCCAGTCTGCTTTTATTTTTTATGTTATCGGGTGTTAATTTCGCGTGACAATCTCGTGTGTATTTTTTAATAAACCTACTTTTCTAATAAAAACTTACAGTGATAATAGTCCGTGCGACAGTCAAGGCAAAGTCCGTAGAGCGGTCGAGCCTGGCTGTCTAAAACATTTTCGGCTGGTGACGTGTCGACCAGCTGCTACTATTGATTCCTTTTGAAATGCGTGTGATGTGTAGATGACCTGCTCCTCTAAGCAGATGCTTCTTCCGCTTGATTGCGGACCTCGTAGGGTTTTTACAGCAATTTGTCGTTTACCTCACGGAGGTGAAACCACATTTGGTTTTTTAATTTGGAATAGATGGCAACAAGTAGGCGAAGCTAATTTATTGGACACTCAAATGATACCAGTGGAATTGCCATGACCCAGCTATCAAAAGTAGCGGGAGATTCCAACCTCATTAATCTACTTTATGAATAAAATAATTAAAAACGTAAGAATAACAACTGGGTAAAGATTATTTATTGTTAGTAAATTGAACGTCTTTTAATCGAGCAAAAATTAGGAGTTAAAAAAATTATTTCGAAAGAATTGAAGGGTCCTGTGTGCTTTATCTTTTGACCCAAACATTAAAAAAATTGTAAAGTTATTGTGGGGGAATAATTGATAAAATGATATGACCGAGTAATTATAGATGGATATATTTTAATTAAAGTGACTGCACAAGTGTCGGGACGACCGTCTTGCTTCGGTAACAGGTGACGACTCACTCTCTTAAGTGTGGGCCCGTAGTGCCCCCTATATTCATTTTTCGCTACTACAATTCGGCCCTTCCTGACCTTGATCCGTCTCGGATCATCACAATTACAATCAATTGTTACAATCTTGAATGAACTTATAATCTACAGTCGAATCTTAAAATTAATTCCTAGAGTTTTCTTGATTACCATCAGACTCAATCCATGGACGGATATTCTTCGCTTCCCAAACTCCTTTGTAGGGTTTTTGAGTATTTTAGAACCCTGGAATGTCTACTAACAAATATCTGTTGTGACGCAATTTTTTTACAATTGCGTATGGTTCCTTAAACTTAGGAATGAGTTGCGGGGAATAATCATGAGCTTCTTTTCGCTTTTGATCACAGTAATTCTTATTATAATCTTGAGCTCGCTGAATATTTTCCCTGGCAGTTTTCCTTAATTTATATAAATCCCTACTCTTTTCTTGAACATGGTTTTCTAAGAATTCCCTGATATCGTCGGCTAATTCACATCTCTGATCCACACCAAACAATAATCGACTCGGAGTAGATTTAGTTGATCGATTTACAGTGTTGTTGAGGGAGTATTCTACGTGTTTTAAAATCTTTGGCCAGTACTCTCCCTTCTTATCATCAGTCAACTTGGCTAACATCGGAGCCAATGACTCGGTTTACTCTCTCTACCTGGCCGTTGGCTTGCGGAGAGCTTGTCGCTATTAGTACGTGCTTTATATGTTTTTCAGACATGAAATCGACGAATTCGGAGGACGTAAAAGCAGTGCCTCGATCGGAGATTATAACGCTCGGTTTACTGTAATGCTGAAAATACTGCTTAAGGCAGTTTATCGCCTCCTGACTTGACGTCGTCTTCGTAACGAACAACTTCACAAACTTCGTGAACGCATCTACAATTAAGAACACATGTTTCTTAGCTATCTTTACGTTTGCTCTATCAACGGGACCAAAGTAGTCAATATGCAAGGTCGCGAAAGGAACATCATCTTTAGGAACTATATGCATAAAGCCCTCAACTTTTTCTGAAGAAGGAGAAAAGGAAATGCACTTTAAACAATTTTTTATGTGACTCTATTTTTTCATTTAACTTTGGAAACCAATATGTCCTAGAAATGATTTCTCTAGTTTTCGCGAGACCCAAGTGACCCATCTCATTATGGTATTTAAAGAGAACATGACTTTCCATATTTGATGGCACATAAAAAAGCAAGTCGTTTCCCTTTTTCCTGCACACTATACAATTTAGCATTTCGTATGAATTATGTTGCTGTTTTTCTAAAAGGTTTCTAATCTCTACTATCTTGGAATCTTGAGTCTGGCACACTGAAAGATTCCACTCAAATGGATTGTCCTCGACAATCAAGACATCATACGCTCGACTTAGGGCATCAACATGCTGCATTCGAGTACCAGGTCGGTGCTCGGTATCATAATCAAAATTTTGGAGTTCTAATACCCATCTTTCGATTCTTGGGTTTATGTCCCTCTTTTCTAAAGCCAACTTTAAAGAGTTGCAGTCTGTCACAATCTTGAACTTGATTCCATGAAGATATACTCGAAATCGTCTCAGAGCATATAAGATGGACATCATCTCCAGTTCAAAACTGTGATACCGACTCTCACACTCTGTGGTTCTTTTTGAGAAGAAAAAGATAGGGTGAAAACGCTTGTCTTCTTTTTGTTGAAGAAGGATAGCATCAAATCCAATGGAACTAGCATCACAATGTAATTCTGTGGGATCATGCGGATTATAAATAGCTAATAGGGGCCTTGAAGCCAGTTTTCTCTTCAAGGTCGCAAAAGCGCCTCTTTCCGGAAACTGTTCAATGGCCTCGAGACCCTTTCTTGATGGGCGGATTCCCTCTGCGGAAACAACGTAACCCAAAAAATCTATTTCCGTGAACATAAACGAACATTTTTCTAGTTTCATCTCCATCTTATTTTTTGACATTACGGAAAAAACTTCACTCAGAACCTCAATCTGCTCCTCTATTGTTTTTGTTGCCACCATAACGTCGTCTAAGTACACGATTACTTTTCCCGCCTTGATCAAATCTGAAAAAGCGCTGTTAATGAAATGCTGAAACGTAGCCGGTGCCGTTTTAAGGCCAAAAGGTATTTTTAAGTATTCATACTGTCCAATCGGCGTGACAAATGAAGTTAATTTGATTGACTCGGGGGCGACGTCGATATGGTGAAAACCGTCCTTCAAATCGAGCAGACTGAAATATCTCTTATCCCCCAAAGCATCTATCTGATCGTCAATTAAGGGGAGGGGGTAATTATTTCGTAGAGTTGTTTTATTTAGTATTCTACAATCTACACAAAGACACAAATCACCATTCTTTCTCTTTGTCAACGCTATAGGTGACGCGTATTCGGAATTACTAGGGCGGATCACTTTCCTGTCAATCAAATCGCTTATAATTTCTCGTAGTTGAGACTTCTCATCGTATGACAACCGTCTCGGAGCAACAAAGAAAAGTCTCGAATCAGTCAAATTTAACTTTAATTCCGCTGTTACCTCAGGCACTTCCGGTTTTTCGCGTTCTAAGTATTCTAATCTGAACTGATCGTTAAGTTTCAATTTTGCTTCGTAGGGAACTTCTGGATTGATGTTTAGTTCAAGTTCTTGCTTCTCGTCGACAAGGCAAACATCGATATTACTTAATTCGTCCACTTTCTTTTCAAAAGTGACAGGTTTTGTTGCTGACCCTATCTTGGCAAGACCTAAACCAAATTTACCCAAAACATCTCGGCCTAACACTAAAGACGATTTCATAGTATCATCCGGTACGACGAGCAACTTCACATCATTCCAGATTTCGCTATCGAGAATAATGCTCGCATAAATTTTACATATTACCGTCAAATTAGATTTATTAATACCCGCGTAATTCTTATCAGAATCAGTAGCGTCTTCTACACGCTGATCACCTATACATTTTATTTTTAGAAAACTAATCGGACTTCCTGAATCTAATACACAATCTACGTCGACACGCCTACCACCCATTGGAATCACGATGACCTTCTTGAAGAATTCCTCGTCCTCCATAGGAATCTCACTGACAAAGTTAACTGATGCTCCCTTGGTTGTACACTCCCTTGCAATGTGTCCAGCTTCATTGCACTTATAGCACACCTGCTTCTTTGGCTGCTTACATTGAGAGAAAGTGTGTCCTACCGCTTGGCAGTTGTAACATCTGAGGGCTCTTCTACCCTCTACTCATTCGATGCGTATTTCCCAGACGAATTACGACTTCCCTTGGAGTCCACTGACCTTGATTCACCCTTAGGATTTCCTCTTGGCGGATCTGGAAACAACGTGATTTTATTAAAGGCCTCTAGCATATCTGAGGGAGAGTCAAACTTCCTCATTCGAGCTTGATTCTTCAACTGCACATCAGGAATCCCGTCGATTAGGTAGTCGGTCATCTCGTCTTTATCTACAGGAACCTGATTTCCCAAAATCATCTTAGTGTGGTAATATTGGTTAAATGGCTCGTTCGACTGCCATTTTCTCTCCTCGAAAATACGTCGACGTTCAATTTTCTTCGGACGATGATCGAACATACTTCTCATCTCTCCGAGCAGATCATCCATACTCATTTCAATTTGTTCCGATTTGGAGTGGAACCACTCCAATGCGTTCCCTCTTAATTTGGAACTGATCAATATCTTGGCCCTATTGTCGTCGAGCTCGTAAGTGGCTTGCTCCGAACGTTGTCTACCAGCCGATCTCATTCGTTCGCGATCTCATCCTCGACATGGTTGTTGTTTGAGGGCTGATGAACTTCGACTTTAATGTTCATTTCTCCTGTTTCGTTCATCCAAGCACCCTCGGGAAAGGCTTCATCTAACCTTGAGATCAATTCGGCTTTGTTCCCACTTGAAGGAAGGCCCTTGCATCTTAAAATTTCCTTCAGATGAAATATCGTGAAGTTATTTGGGTCCTTCATCTTGCACTAACACAGTCTGACAGCCTTCACACGAACTGCCACACTATTCCACCAGTCGGCAATTTCACTCCCGTAATTACCGTGTCAGAAAGTTTCAAGTTTTCACACCAAGTGGTACTTTTCAATATGGCGGTTTCACACGCCGTATTTTCTGAACTTTTCACTTCCAGCACACAGCCAGCACTAAAATCCGGGTTAAGTCATATGGACTTAACTAAAAGGCACACAGCTGAAGGGGCACACAGTCCCAAAGGCATACAGTCCAAAAATCACCACGGCGAAGCGAACTTGAGTCACACAGACTCGTTTACGTCACCCGCGTTGCACACAGCAAGTCTAGAAGATTTACACACAGCCGAATCACGAATTCACGATCCCGAACACATCGGAGAAATGCACACAGCAATTGAGTCAAGAGCACACAGCTCACAAAGGCATAAAGGCATACAGCCTAGAACCAAGCGAGTCCAGCCTGAGTCACACAGACGCTTACGTCGCGAACGTTGCACACAACAAGTTTTGGAGACTCGCACACAGCAGAATCACACTCCCGAACACATCGGAGAATAATGCACAAAGCAATTCAGAGTCGTCAATTAAATCAATGAGCACACAGCTCAGGACACACAGTCCTTTTCGGTTCGTCTCAAAACTGTTTTCCGATCTAGTCCCTTTATGTTGATGAACGCGATCGAGTGGCGTCCATTTGTTCTCACACTATTAGAAAACTTCGCGGTCACTTTAGCGTTCTGTACAACAACAGATCGCGTTACCGATCCCGATATATCACACTTCTGAAAAATTGTGGGGGAATAATTAATGAAATGATATGACCGAGTAATTATAGAAGGATATATTTTAATTAAAGTGACCGCACAAGTGTCGGGACGACTGTCTTGCTTCGGTAACAGCTGACGACTCACTCTCTTGAGTGTGGGCCCGTAGTGCCCCCTATATTCATTTTTCGCTACTACATTATTTTATACATAACAGTAACATTTTTTTGTTAGAAAAATGTCTACCGCAAAAGGTTAATAAAAAACGTTAAATTTGGCCTACCGCCGCGCAAGCGCTATATCGACCTTATCGACCCTTACGAGCCTGAGTTTTAAGATACAGTACCTTCTGTTCTTATTGATAGTTACATTGGATCCTTCTGTTATCAAATGGTAATCCTTAGTTGCGGGTAGATACTTCTGCACTTTCCAAATAGAACTTTTCACAATATCCGTAAGTTAATCTTCACTAACAGAATCACTAGTAACCTTGAGACTTCTCGTGGACACGTGACTGCATTGACTTTACACTGTAGAAAAACTGCACCCTTAACTGTTGAACTCAAGACTGGGTCCTCTATGGGCCGTGCTGTTTTTATGCTGATCCTGGATTTCGAAAAGACTCGAGAGTTCGGTGTTAATGCATGTCCGTGAGAAAATGTCTCGAGAGTTCGGTGTTGGTGCGTATCCATGAGAAAATTACATAGTGTTAGCGCACATGGATACTCTGCAGGTGTCAACTTGTTTTTGGGCCAATTGCACTAGCAAGGGTGGCTATACAGATGGAGTTTATAGTACGCCTTTGAGGGTGGGTGTTTAGATATGAAGGTCAGTGTCCTCTTGCAGATTGAAAGATTTATTAGTGTTGCAAGTGGCTCGAGACGTAAGGGTCAGTTACATAAGTATAAATGAAATAATGATTACAATTAAGTATTGATGAGTGAACTATCATTATGGCTTATGATGTAATTTATGACGTTATTTTTTAATAAATTAAAGGTCTCTGAAATAAGGCACAATTAGCCCAAAATAAGAGAAACAATAATTAAATAAAACAAGTAATTTTGAAGATAAATTTAACAATACATCCAGCATATTTATAGAAAGGTTTTTGAAACAATTTATTGGGCGCCAATCCTTTCTTGGGATAAAACTAATTAATTTAACCATAAATTTTGCAAAATACATCAAGATAAGAGATAAAGATAAACATAAGAGATAACGATAAGATGACTTTGCAAATCTTGGATAAATCAATTAAATAAAATAAAGTTAAGATACAACCAAAAGTTAACAAAAAATAAATAAATTGACTCAGTCTGAAATAATTCATGGTAGAGAGGGGTGGTTTACTAATAAAAAATCTCGAGTTAAAACAAAATAGTAATCAACAAAATTTATTAATATAAATATTTTAAAATAAAACAATTAAAGAACTTCACAAGAAAAAAGATGATTTTAGTAAAAATAAATAACAATGTATAATAATTTAAGGTAGTTGTCTCGCGGCAAAAACACTCAAAAGTTTATGCTCAGATATATGTAAGATATCCATCGACATATAGAAATGGACCGCTAACCCTGTGGAGATAATTGAAGTTGGCTTTAGAGAGAGAAAAAAAACCGGACGGGTAAACATGTCTTTATCTATTTCAGGCCCGTATCAAGTCAATCGGAGGCCTCGCGAATTGTCTAAATATTCTCCATGGTTAATTTTTTTTTGTAAGCAATTATAATTACTTAATATATTATAATTAATTATATATAAGATTCTTTATAAGAATCTAGGGTGAAATGCACACTACAAATTGTCCAACTCTTTGATGCTTTTTCTTTAGGCAAATTCATTGCAGAACACCAGGCTTCCAGTTTTTTATCACCTTTTAATGGGAACCTAACGATAAAATAAAATAAAATGCGATTGACAATATTTCTATATAATATAAAAAAAATAATTTGCATATGGATGATTACATATAGGTATTTTGAGGTTTTGTTCTTGTTGTCAAATTTTTAATTTTACTATTCAATAACTTTACTTATGTCATGTCAGCATGACATTAGTTAACTAATTATTAATTAACTATTAATTAATTGGTTGGCTATTAAGTAATTAATCATTATCATAATCACCATTGACAACATGTAATCATTACATCATAAGCCATAATTATAATTTCATTCATACTTTTGTAACTGACCCTGACGACTCGAGCCACCTGCAACACTAATAAATCTCTAAATCTACAAGAGGACATTGACCTGTATACCCAAACATTCGCCCTCAAAGGCACACTATAAACTCCATCTGTATAGGAGACACCCACAAGAAACCTACACATTCTCAATCACTCAACGCGTCTGTAAGAGGTCCAGAAGCCACCCTCGCTAGTGCAACTGACCCAAAACCAGAATGACACCTGCAGAGTATCTATGTGCACTACAACATTGACGTAGACATTGCATTAACACTAGTCTATTGAAATGGCGTCACTCACAGACACCGCACTAACACTGGTCTATTGAAATCTCTTAGTACGTCAATCTAGTTTCCCCTAAAATGCGTGACAAGTGTTTTTTCGCTGATTTTACCCCCCCTTCCCATAACCCACCAAAGTGGGGTACACGAGGTGGAATCATATGCCACTGAATTTGTTCTTTTGCTAAATAATTTTGTACAGTATTTTGAAAGTTTTTATTATTTAACAATTCATCCAATTCCTTTAAATTGTTACGAGCCCCTATAAAATTGGTCCCATTGTCGGAATATATATGTTGACATTTCGCACGACGAGATACAAATCGACGTAAACAATTGAGAAATGCCTCGGTGCTCAAATCATGAGCGAGTTCAATGTGAATCGCCTTAGTTACAAAGCATACAAAGATACAAATATAACTCTTATATGTAATGCGACTTCGCACTCGCTCGCCAAGGCTGTACGGTCCAGCATAATCCACTCCGCAGACAAAAAATGGACGGTTCGGAGTGACTCGGGAGGAAGGGAGGTCACCCATAATATGTTCCAAAGTTACAGGTTGGGCGCGGAAACACTTAATGCATTTCCTTAGAACTCTCTTAACGGTGTTTTTACATTTAAACAGCCAATATCGCGTTCTCAATGATGCAATCACGGTCTGACAACCTGCATGCATTAATTTTTTATGCTCTTCTTCTATTAAGAGCTTTGTTAACGAATTGTTTGGCACGAGAATTATCTGGTGCTTTTGATCAAATGGGATTGGTGCATTGGTGAGGCGACCGCCCACCCTAAGGAGCCCATCTTGATCTATAAACGGATTTAAAGAGCATAATTTTCCCTTATATTGAATTTCTCTAGATTTCCTCATTTCCTTAATTTCAGAAGAGAAGTCCTTAATTTGTGCCAATTTTAATAAACATTTTAGAGCTCTCGATAATTCAACGATTCAAAGATGAGTATCGATCAAGTAATTCGAAGTCCAATGCGGTGGTCAAGATCAATACTCGTTTGTTCCGTTGTTCCTCAGAAATTTTATTTTGAATTTCTTCATTCTCGACTCTTGTGATAGGCCAATCTTCTTCTGACCGAGAAAGCCAGGATGGCTTTCCATCAAATTTCACAGGCAGATAGATCTTCAGGTTTGACTCCACGTGATATAAAATCCACGGGATTCTCCTTGGTTGGTACGTGATTCCATTTTTCATTGATCAATTTTTGGATCTCACTTACACGGTTCGCCACACATGTTTTCCATCTACTAGGAGTGGATTGGATCCAGCCAAGAGTCACCATTGAGTCAGTCCAAAAAAATGTGCCATCTATCTCCAGTGCCAGGGCTGTTAAGCAAGTCTCTGATAATTGAGCAAGTAATACAGCCGCCTGAAGTTCAAGACGAGGTATTGAGATTGTTTTCAAAGGTGCGACACGCGATTTTGCACACAAAAGCCGAACGATCACTTGACCAGATGCGGTTGATGTCCGAAGATACATGCAAGCACCGTACGCGGCTTCTGAGGCATCGCAGAATCCGTGTAATTGGACTGTGACAAATTTCTCACAACAGGCAAATCGTGGTACCGAAATTTCATTTAAAGCCTTGAGCTTTACACTAAAGTTCAGCCACATTGTATGTACGTCCTGTGGCAATGTCTCATCCCATCCTGCCTTTGATTGCCATAATTTTTGCATAATAATCTTTGTTTGGATGATCGCAGGTCCCACTAGACCCAGAGGGTCAAATATTTGTGCAATTTTTGATAGGATGATCCTCTTAGTCACCTTTTCAGAGGGTGAATCCATTATTGAATACTTCAATTTGTCTCCCACAGGATCCCAAATGAGCCCCCATGTTTTCGGGTCCTTATCTGACTGAATTAATTTTTCTTGATTCGAATCGTTATCTTCTTCAAAGACTCTTGAATTGTTCGAGGCCCATTTCCTCAATTCGAGTCCAGCTGATGAGAGTATGTCCATGAG
>UCOH01010823.1:0-17025 GCA_900474275.1 Synergus japonicus
GAATAAAGGACAAGCGCTCCTGCGCATGAACGGCGTTGGCAGTACACATTTATTAGCATTCAATCATAATCGATCGTGCCGTGCAGAGCTCTCGCGTGCTTATATCTCGTATCGTATGCCCTTGCGCAAAAAAAGCCTGTTCTCACCTAGAGTTCGGAAACCGTTCGACTCTGTTCGATCGGAGGTCCCTCGTCGGATCAACAAAATCATATAAAATCAAACAACCACGTGTGTGATGCCAACGCCGATTCTCGCGTCTTGTTTTTGTGTTAAAGTTTTAGTTATCATATCTCTAAAGTGTAGCAAACCCTCGTGGTGAATTCTACATAGAATTCTCCTTTGTAGATTGCTACGCGAGCAAGTGTACATGGGTCGTATGACTCATTACGCGAGAAATTCATACAATCACATTCAATTTCAATAAAAGGGTTTTTTATGCCTTCGAGGCTTTTTCCCTAAAATCTGTGTTTTTCATTCAATTATTTTCCTATCATCTTAATTTCGAATAATCGTGAATCTAGTGTTTTAATTCGTGTCTTGTGTGCAAATAGGAAATTGCTATTGGCTAAAATTCATAAATTCATAACTAGGTGGTTGAACCATTTCAGGCAAAACCATCCAAAATTATACATGGTGCTTCCTGTGAGGTCCGATTCCTCATAATCTAAATAAATGATAAGTGCGTGAATCGGTTGGCGTCTCCACGTGCGTCGGTACATTTGTGCTTCGCCGAAGGACAAGCAATAGCCAAAATGTAAACACTGCGCGCCTGCAAGGGCAGTGGATTCAAATTCGACGCGTGTTTCCCTAACAAAGGGAATGCGTCACTTTACATTTGTCAGTGTAACGGTTAATCACTCATAAAGAATCGGCATCTCAGCCATCGTCTTAACGCTACTACGTCGCTCCCACAACAGGATTTCTCACCACCCAGGAGGTCGCTGTTAAACACTGCGATTATGAGATTGTTACTTATTAATAATTGATGTAAAAGACTTTATCAGACTTCAACTGAAGGGAGGGAGTGTTGAATTTAGACTTCAGCTGAATTCTATATAGATATAAAAGTATATATATATGTATGTGTGCGAACAGCGCCACTATACCGCTACGGACTTCAGTATAAGCCTTACTTTCTCTAGATCAGACCGTGAAGCGTAAAGGACGCTCTGTAATAAATAAAGAGTATTTCTATTATAAAAGTTATTAAACTGTGCACAGTGTTTGTTTATTCAATCCTACAAGATCCTCACGGTCCAACAAGAAGAAATGAATTGAGGGGGCTTGATGATCAGTTCTTCGAAAACTCACTTTTATAGTCCCAAAATAGCGTGTAATTATGTCTTGTCAGAAACGGCGGACATTTTGAGTTTCATGATGGAAGAAACTAAATATTGACAGCTGCGACAGTGGCACCCTGCGAGCGCAACACGTGTTGGCTTCCTGCTAGAGAAATTCTCCCATTGGTCAATTTAATTCGATTTTGAATCGCGCGCCAGATTACAGTCAATTGCAGAATATCTCTAGTAGGAATCAATATTTACTTTCTTCCACATGGAAGTCAAATGTCCGCTATTTTTAACAGGAAATAAAACACGCTATTTTGGGACTGTAAAAGTGAGTTTTCGAAGAACTGATCATCAAGCCCCCTCGATTCATTTCTTCTGCCTATTTGTTGCTATGAAAAACATAGAAATTTTCCCTCTTTTGCTTTTGAGAGGGTATTTGAAAATCCTGGTGATAGACTTGTATCTTTCTACAGATTTTGACAGTTTGTTGACAGTTTTTACTTTCAGATTCCATCGCCCTTAAGGAGGAACATGCGCAACTTTTGAATCATGTGAGCGTTTGTAAAAAATTTTATAAATAGACTGATATAAAATATAAAAGTAGTCTCCAAAAATTCTTTAGCTTAATATATGTCAGATTTCCAAAAAATTTGATAAATTAAATATAAAATCATGGAATAATTTACAAAACAAAATTTAAAAAGGTTATGATTTCAATTACTATAAATACGTAAATTGTTTATTTGATATAGATTGTGCTTCTTAATAACAGTTATTTATGATTCTTGCCTGAAAATCTAATATTCGTAGTTATTTTATAAATTATAAAATTGGAAAAAAATGCGAAGACACGGGGCAAAGTTGTGGAAGTCAGTCACCATTTTGACTTCATAGTAGTCAACTGTAGTATTTGTGAATATTAAAAAATCGTCTGCTCAATCGGCTATATCTTCTGCTCCAAAAGAAATGCAGGTTGCAACGTTGCCACGTTTCTTTAATTTTATTCGTTTTATTTGTTGACAACTGATTTTTTGAGCTTCAAAGTTAATTTATAAAAAATTGAACCCGCGTAGATACCAATTTTTTATTTTTGCCGAGACAAGTAAGGTTCATTTTTTAATAAAAATAGTTTTTTGAGTGTTTAAGGTGGATTTTCGAAGAGAAATCTTCACTTATGTGATTCTGCTAGGTTAGTCTGATAAGATACAATGTTAATTTAAAAGCTTATATTTTTTATACCAAGCAGTAAAAAATTCTAAATGACGCGGAATTAATATAACATATTTCAGGGGCATTCTTGTAACGGTCCTCCATACCGTTACGCCTATATAGAGTCTATCACTGAGACACGTAAAGCGCCTGAGCGTAGACTACCTGAGCTACGATTATCGGCATTATAGAGAGTGATCAAAATATTGATCGATAAATGATTCGGCCGGATTTCGCTAGGCGCGCAGAACCCCGTCTTCTCGCGAACGATTTAGTTCCACGAGAGGTTAAAAGACGAGTGTTCGATCCCAGCCGTCACTCGTTCACGAGTCGCCTTCGAGCTCGTGCTATTTTGCTGGCTAGCAATAGTCAAGTATCTGATATCTTCACGGACCATTCGCCATCGGACGTCACGAGAAATCATCTTCTGAGCCAAGCATCCTATCCAGGATCTTCTCTACATTTCTACTTCGGCGTTTCAAACGAACTAGGAGGTAGTATAATACCTAGGAAACTTCGTACGCTGTACTAGGCTGGGGTTTCCTAGAAATATACTTTATTTATTTGCCATATTTGTCAAGTTCCTTTGTACGCTGACCCAGGCTGGGGGAACTTGACAAATTCCACGAGCCCGTCTACATTAATCGCCATCTTAGTCAGGTTCTTTTACACGCTGTACCAGGCTGGGGGAACTTGACTGGATAAGGCACATCACCAGGGTTGACCACATCATCGCGGTTACTATTCGGAGGGGCGACTTACGATTGCGCGTATAACTTGGCGGTGTGATGTCATAACGAGATTAGCTTAGCAGGGTGGAGAAGGATCGTTACTATTCAGAGGGACGACTTACACTGCGGGCATAACTTCGCGGCGTGACGTCATAACCAGACGTTCTTAACAAGTATAGTGTTTTCGAACGGGTAAACTTCTCGCCAAGTGGTAACTTCACGGTAAAGTGACCATAACTAGATAAAGACTTCATCAGAACGACTTAGACCAATGCGCCATTGGGAATCCCCAGAACTAGGGATACATTCAATATATTAGTGTTAGTTTCGTTGCGAATTAGAGGTTTTGTATCACTTTGTGATAATTCAAGTAAATTTGCGTGGGGTTTTGTAATTCAAATTCATCTCCGTTTTTCTAATTCAAACTCTCATATTTGGACTTAGAGGCATTTGTCGTGCTCATGGTTTGCGATGAATTGATTTTAGTTTATATCGAGTCTTTATTATCAATGAGTTTAAGATTGTGTAGAGCCTTTCCGTAGCCGTGACACGGTATTGTCTTTGATCTTTTCATTCGCATTCGCTATCCGCCACCTGCGACCCGCCCAGTAGCTAAGGTTTGCCCTGGGATAACTTGTTTTGGATTTTTGATTAGACTTCGCGATACAGTAACTTTTAAATTATTTTCTATTATGTGGTTTGAGAGCCTCTTTACATATATAAAATTCGATTCACACTTTGAATTAGATTCGAATACTTTGAATCTAATACAAAGATACGCAGCTTTTCTATGTTGGGTCCGATTTACACTTAAAATGAGATTCAAATAGCGAATTAAAAAAATTTAATAGTTAAAGGAACTTTTTAAACATTTATGTAGCATTAATTGCTATTAAAGACTGATTAATACAAATGAAATGATTACCTTGTATCTAAAATAATATGAGTCTCATTGAAAGTTAAGTGGCTTTTTTTTGTTTTCGAATGTGTGTGGAAAATTTTTTAAAGACACTTGGGAGGGTCCGCACTTCCAAGCGTATGGGATTATCATCCACTAAAAACCACCTACATTTGTCCGTCTTGGTACTGTTCCACCCCGGAACCGCGTTAGCATTACTTCAGGGTGGTACCGTTTTCTTCGCTAATAAGCAACGTCTGCTGGTTTTCCTTTCTTATGTTGTTGCTGTCCTGTTAACTTCTATCCTCTTCTGGCGCAAGATCCTTTCTACGAACGTATAAATTTCCCTCCAGAGTTCTTCACTTTCCATCATCGTTCCGATTATGTTATCAGGAGTCAGTTGTCCGGCTTCCGCTTCGAGTCTTTGTCGCAGCACAGTCCTGCGGTCACACTCGAAAAAGGTGTGCTCCGCGTGTTCTGGGTCAGCTCCGCAGTACACGCAGCTAGGGCTCTGCATTTTTTCCATTCTGTAGAGGTAGGCCTGGAAGAGATCATGTCCGGATAGGAATTGCATGAGGAAGAAGTTTACTTCCCCATGCTTTCGATTAACCCAATCGTTGATTTGGGGGATTAGTCGTGCACTCCATCGTCCTCTTGTCTCGCTGTCCCACCTTTGTTGCCAGTGTCACTTAGTGGTGTCCTCAGCTTTGGCTTCCTTCTTGCCTACTTCTGGCGCTCTGTCGAAGATTGTCTTTTTCTCCAAAGCTAGCAGGTCGATTGGTATTACCTCTGCGATTATGAGGGCTGCAGGATGCGAAACGGTACGATAGGAGCATGCAATTCTCAGAGCTCCTCTGTATTGCACTCCTGTTATGCGTTTTCGGTACATCTTCTTCGTCATTGCCTCCGCTCATATTTTGCTCCCGTATAGGAGTATGGACTGGGTGACTGTCATCAAGAGCTTTCGCTTGCTTGATTTTGGACCGATGACGTTGACCATGAGTCGACTTAGTGCAGACATCACGATGGTTGCCTTTTCTGAAACCCTCCTGATTTGCTCCCAGAATGTGAGTCTCGAGTCCAGCATGTTGCCTAGGTGTTTTATGGCCATTTTGGTCTCGATCCTCTCTGTTCCAACTTGCATCGTTATGAGTTTTGGAATCCGCTTACCGGTAATCACTAGCAACTCAGTCTTCTGAGTTGCTAGTTCTAACCCGTGGCTTTCCATCCACATGTTAACGAGGTGCATGACCTGGTTCAGTTTCCATTGAATCTTCTCCATGTTCCGTACAGCTATACCTGCTACGACCTCATCTACATACCCGGACAGATAAGTACCCTGGGCGGCTTCAGCCGTGATTTATTTGCCAAGAGAACGATCTGTCTCGTGTGGTTATTCCCGCTCTACACTGAGTGGGCAGTTTTCCCGATTTCTTGTACCGCTTGATTTGTAGTGCGTCCTTTCCTGGATCCATAGTGCCTTGGCGATAAGTCTCCAGCGTCCTCAATAGCTGCTTCCAGTTGTGACTTCAACAGCTTTTCGAGAAATTTTCCGGTCGTGTTGAGCATACAGAGTGGTCGGTATGCTCCGGGGGTGTTTGGATCACCTTTTCCTTTGCTGATCAGTACAAGCCTTTGTGTCTTTCATTGCAGGGGGAATTTTCCTGCCGTCAGACATGCATTGTACATCTTCAACAATAGATGCGGTGAAACACGAGCCACTGCCTTCAACGCTTCCGCTGGTATGCCGTCCGGTCCTGGGGCTTTCCTATTCTGGATACCTTCCACCGCTTTTGCGAGTTCCTTTGATGTAAAGAATGGTGTCTCGTCATTTTGGCATTGCCGTCGAATTTCTGCTATTTCTTCGGACTACCAATAAATAGGACGTAAGACGTCCATAAAGTCTTACGTCCAGACGTAAGAAGAGCATGCCTGTTCTTACAGGGCATGGATTCGTTACAGGCCCGGTGGATTAGTCGCGATATAGCCTCTACAATAGCTTCCACTCCACTAGGTTCCTCAGCTCTCTCGTTCAGGTTGGGCAATGCTCTTGCTCCCTCCAACATGACGTTGCAGAAGGTCCGTATCAGTAGCCCCCCCCCCACCACATGTTTTTGAAAGTTGACCAACTGCAATCAATTGCACCCCAAATGCGCTCCATCGCACCACAAAAGAAAAATTTTGCGCCCCAAAACTGTAGGAGTTAAGGCAAGTGTTACGGTGGAGGGGCCAGTGACACGCTGTTCATAATTACCGTACTAATTAACATTTTTAATTTCGCCTTGGCTCATACCAAAGAGCTTCAAATGCGCTCCATTGCACCACCAAAAACTTCAAATGCGCTCAATTAGAAATCCTGCATTTCATCGCCTATTGAAGGTGGAGGGGCTGGTGACACGCTATGCATAATTACCGTACCAATTAACATATTGAATTCTGCCTTGGCTCATTCCAAAGAACTTCAAATGCGCTCCATTGCACCACCAAAATTTTCCTATTCCAGAAACCCATTTCAAGAATGGGCCAAAAATATTGCAAATAAATGCAAGATCGATGCTTCTATTGAGAACGAAAAAGGTAATCGAGGAAGCCAACAATTTTTCCATGATGTAAACCAACGAAATTTTGTAGACGACTTCATAAACGAGGCCAATATTTACATACCTCTATGGACGTCTATAATGATACCTTACTATCCAGAATTGAATGGCAGCTGTTCCTGAGGTGTCCGTGAGCCATGTTGGGCTTGTTCTATCCTGGTACTGCTCGCTGATGATTAGCAGGTCGATCTTCTTCTCGCTCATTAGTTGAGTCAGGAGATCCTTAGCCGTTTTGCTCCGATGGAGATTTCCCTGCAGTATTTATATCATGCCCGGTTCTTCTTGAGCTTATCTAGGACTTGCCGGAAGGATTTGCAAGTTCCTGATCCCGGTATGTGGTTTAGGGCCACCTGTTCTTCGTGCAGGTCTACACATAGGATACATCGTGGTGTTTCCTTGCAAGATGGTGCCTTATGGTCTCCCTTGCCGCATTTGTAGCATCCCAGGCACCTAAAGCATCGCGGGACTGAAATCCTTTGGCTGATCCTACTGTTGATCCACTCTTCGACGTCTTTGGCGGTAGTCGTGCTGTCTAAATCTAGGAGTTCAAGTGTAACTCTGGGTGTCAAGCTCCGGACCGCTCCCGCATCTCCCAGTGTTTTTCTAACAATGTTAGAGAATTCCTGAAAATCCTTGGTTTCTCTTCCGAGTTCCAATAGGATTTCGCCACCTTTGGTTTGCCATAAAGAACGGATGTCCGTCCCTGTCTCCGCTGGGTTTATCTTAGCTTTTATGTCGCTTAGAACATCTGCGTAGAATGTTCCCTCAGCAAGCTTAATCAGCAGTGCCTCAAGGCGCTGCTTCTTTTTTGGCTTGTTTGGCCGCTTCTTTTTCAGGTCCCTATTTGATGCTTCGTTCTTCTTGGTTTTATTCCCCTCCTTTCTTGGGGGGGGGTTTGATCTTCTTGGGTTTCTGGCCTCGTTTTCCTCGGCTTTCCCTTCTTAACGACCTGCGACCAATCCGCGATCTGATGCTGTCGTCGTTTCTTTTCAGTTGGGGTGGTCAACTGGTTATCGGCTGAGCTAGTAGCCGGTTGCTTACTCGACGTTGGTCGGGCCTCTGGTGTGTTCACGACCGTGCTCTTCCTCCGTGTTTGGGCCAATAGCAGTCAGCTTGTTTTGGGCCTTTTTCCGCAGAACCAGTTCTTCTTTGAGTGAATCAACAACTTGCCTCATTGTTTCAACACCGTCCTTAATCATGATACTTGCGTTCTTTTGACGGTCGGTTACTTCCTTTACCTTGTTGATCGCATTTTCAATGTCCTGGATCATCTTCGTAACGGTATCGACGTAAGTGAAGATCCTCTGCCTCAGCTGGGCGACTTGTCCCCTCCTTGTGTCTTCGCTTTCAACGTTGTGTGGTTGGTCTCCCCCAAAATCCGTGAGATCAGTGCTGACCATCGGGGTTTTCACCCGATTGGAATCAGCGGGGAGATTGGAACTCCTTTGGGGTATGTTGTCTTTAACACATGTGTTCATAGTTGGTTTAGCATTCGGGGTTCCTTCCCCTAGCATATTTTTATTCGCCCCGGGTATTTCGTTTCCCCGGTACCACCTAGGTACACCTAGGATGCGTCACCCTATCCGCAACCTGGGGAGGCGCCCGATGGGAGATTGGCAATACCACACGGAAAGTTACGTGGCTTTAGACCCATATATACATTTGTGTACATATATCACTCGTTTACGAGTCGCCTTCGAGCTTGTGCTGGGCATGGCCCAGCGCTCTTAAGTGACTCTATTTTGCTGGCTAGCAATAGCCAGGTACCTGAGATCTTCACGGAGTTCATACATCTGACGTCACCAGAGGCCACTACGCGCCTATATGATTACTTCATGTTACGCACTTGTGATGATCTCACGTGACCATCTCTCAACCAATCAGATCACGAATAAACTGCGGACACTGGACAGGTCATCTATTTTTTAAGAAAGGATTTGGGTCTTACGAGAAACTCATCGTTCCTGTCAGGGATTTTTCTGCGTGTGCAGCGACGTTTCATACTGTCTGACCAGCATCGACCAGATCTACTTGCGATCTTCCTTCAAATCTTATTGAGGTACGTATTTAAGAAAATAGTGTCACGCACGCTGTTCCAGGCTGTGGCAGTATCTTCTTCGTTTTTTTTTTAAAGTTCGAGGCACTAACGTCCACTGTTCCAGGCGGTTGGTGTCTCCAACTCACTAAAGTATTGTAAACGTTCGGGGTTTACGATAAAAAATTCAATTCGGAGTCTGTAAGTGACGCAGTAAGATTATTAGATACTCGTTACTGTCTCTAGCTAATGACGCTAACACTTGCAGGCCCGAATTGAATTAATTCGTCTATATCGGTGCCGCCAATCGTGAGTGGTCATACACGATATTATTGGCGTCTCCGAAGACGAATTTGGAAGCTGTGTTCCGCACAACTTTTTAATGAATCGATTGATTCGTGTAGTAGCGAGATTAGCGTGCGATTATCAGCTTCGCGGTGTTTCACCTGGCCAACGACGTTAAATAGGTTTCCGCAACCATGAAACCATACGAGGTAGAGCCTATAGGGTCGAGCAAGTTTAAAGTTCGTCACCGAGTGTTCCGATTGAACTTTTCTATTAATTTGTATTATGTAAATTGCGATTATTGTATCCAAACTCATTAATAAAGCCGGTATGAGCACAATTAGCATTATAGGGGTAAATGGATTCTGTCAATAAAATCGCCACGAATGTTCCTCACTTCAATTGTATTTTCTATAGATTGATTTGGGATGCTCATTTCCCACACGATTTCTCTAAGATTGTGTCGAGCCATTTCACAATCGTCTGGGTTCTGATGGATCCCTACTCGGATTAATAAACTTTACCTACCTTCGCTAAATCTGTATTCTATTTCTTTACCACCCCAGGTCGAAATTTAATCGTTTCAGAATTTATAGCCTATAAGAGGGCATGAGTGTAGTATCTCACGAGATATATTATTAACTACTTAATAAGAGAATTGAGTTTTATAAATAAAGGACAGGGAACCGTAACAATTTAAAGTTGCGTTTCTCTTTTCTGTAAGGGTAACAGTTGCGCATGGCTGAACAGATAGGATTTTGTAGAATATAAAGGTTTTTTAACCATTTTCAATGTAGGAGAGGATTTGTCTTCTTAAGATCACGTAGAGATTTATGTAAATTCGGTTTTGCTCTGAGATTCATTTTTGTTTAAACCTCAAACATTTATATTTGAACTTGAAGGTGTTTGATCGTGCTCACGGTTTGCGATGAACTTATCTTAATTTGTATCGAGCCATTACTACCAATAGACTTAGTATTGTGTCGAGTCTTTCCGCAGCCGTGAACCCGTATTATTTCCATTCATCTACTTTGGTTGAATAAACTTTGTTATTTATTATTGAATCGATTACGTATTTACTTGCCTCCATCAGGAACCGTCCCACTCCCACGATTCTAGCCTATGAGAGGGCATAAGGTCTACGATAAGAAATTCATTCAATCCACAAGGACCAGCCAATACAAGGAGGAATCGTTACATACTTATGCATCGAAATCGCTCGCTTAGACCAACGAGGAAAAATGTGAACTCGAAAATGTTATATCCGATATTGTTTGTTAAATTTATAAACAATTATTATAAAAAATGCATGTTTTGAACCGTTTTAGGCAAAAAATAATCGAATTTTCTGTTGATTGTCTTTGAATCTCATTGCCTGTAATGTTCATTGCTCATTGATGTGTTTTTGTCATCCGATATCATCTGCCTTTGTTCTTCATTTCACCAGTCATTTTTTCAATCAAATACCGATTACTAAGTAGAAGATTCTTATATGAAGTGGAGCATTTCTAATTTTGAAGAAAATTATTCTTAGTTTAAAAATATTTTTTTAATGAAAATAGGGGTTGTTTATTTATAAAAATAAGATGCTTTAAGTGTAAGAAGACAACGCATATTTAAACATGTTTTTTACTGTTTATGCAACATTTTGCTACCAATATTTTCCGTATACTTTCGTACAGAGCAAACATTTAGAAGTCGTTTAGGTACAACTCTGTCTTTTGACGCTCTATTATTTCAACATAGGGTTGTGAAGTGACGCGTTACTTGAGGTTTTTGACATACAATACGTAAAAAAATATATGTTTTTTATATAAAAAAATAGGTAACCTTCACCTTTGATTATGGATTGCGCCATTTTAAATCGAATTTTGACCAGGGTTCGCATATTTGAAAAAGAGGTCTAGGTAACTTGGTAGGGTAGCCCTCCCACCACCGCGTCAAGCTATAGGCGAACTATTCCTTGTTTCACACATTACTTCGACGCGGTAGTGGAAGGGCTACCCCTACCAAGTTACCTAGCCTCTTTTTCAAATATCCAAGCCCTGGTCAAAATTCGACTTATTGTTTGGAGTAGTAATTTTTTAAAAAACATTATGTAATTATTTAAACAATTACTTATTGTTTATTCTCAAAATTTCTAAAAATTGACCCAGAGATGTCCAGTTTTTTCTGAAATTGGTATCCTATGCTACTTTTTGTTGAATAATTATATAATTTTGATACATTTTTTTTAATTTTTAATAAATGTATATTTGTTTAAACAATTTTGATTTGCTTAACCAGTTTTTTTTCGATAACTTTAAAATGAAAGAGACTACGGAAATTGCTAAAAAGTAACAATAATACGTAAAAATGTAGTTTTTTGATTTTTGGGTCATATTTGGGGCGCTGTGGGAGTATGGGGGGTAAGAGTGGATTAAAAATAAAAGTTATTAGTATGGTTTTGTTTCATGGGTACTCCTCCTCAATCCCTAAAAAAGTTGGCACGATTCGATCAAACCCTGAAGTATGAGTTCAATTTTTCGAAAATCCAAAATTTCCCCATGTTATTTAAATTGGATTTTGAAGTGCCCGGTGGCACGTGTTAATATTCAAATTTCGAAAAAAAAAATGACATTATTTTCTCCGGAAATGGAAACTTTTTTTTTTTGGGGGGGGGACTTGCCCTGTAGCTCAAAAAGCGTTTTTTGGACCACCCTACTGTTCAGCGTTGTGATTTTTCCGATTCACAGATTTCATGCTTCGCCTTTGTTACCAATTTTCAATAGTGATATCTCGGTAACCAGTGCACATAGAAACTTCAAAAACAAAGCGAATTAAAGCTCCTGAACTCTACTTTCTCATAGAAAAGCTTACTTGGGACTTAAATATTGATGATCGATCAATAAACTCGACACAACGCAAAAAAATTACGTTTTTGTGAATTTTTTTAATGAATAAAAGAGCTCTATTGATGTCAACAATTTTTTTTTACCTCTAAACCACTACTGGGCTATCATCCAGCACTACTGTTATCATCCACGGAAATGATCTCAATAGATTAGGGGTCCCTAGAAAGCATAGATCAAGAAGGGACAGCATAGGAGTATGAAAAATTTGAAAAAATTCGAAAAAAGCGTTTTTTGCAATGTGAAACGTGTTAAACGCTTTTTAAATCCGGTTTCGCAGCTGTTTTTATAGTTTTATGTTACAAATAAACGATTCCCGGGAAAGGAGCCCATATTCAACGCATTTGGTAAATAAGCGCCCCCCTAATATATATTTACGGCATGAATATATGAATACAGGGTGTTTCGTGAGCTCTCTGTATACTTGTACCTACAAAACTAGAGCAAAAACTAAGTTGAAATGTCCGATAAAAAAATGCTTAAAAATGCGTAGTTTTTAAACTACAGAGCACTAAAGTTAACCAATTAGGAGCACGTTTTAAGCCGCCATGAATTCATGGTTATTTGCGAGCATGTGTGTGTCTTGTTCAAAATTCGTTCGTTCGCTACCATCTTCACGTTACTTTGAGAATTTAAAACTCAAAGCAACATGTAGATGGTAGCGAACGAACGAGATTTGCATGGAGAATTGACATAAGGAGACAAAACTAATTTAACGCAAAATGAATATATTTCGGTCGGAAGTTCGCACTTTCGCAGTGCAAAAACTTCCCGATTAATGGCGTGATATTCGCATAGGGAGAATTTATAATGGCCGCCGTAATTTGTTTTCATATTTCGTATTCATTTTAGGTTGTGTTTTCAAAATCTTTGACCAATGGCAACGATTATCTTTACGCGAATATCACGCCACAGACTTTTGGACTTAGTTTTTGCTCTAGTTTTTGTAGGTACTAGTATACAGTATACAATAGTGTAGAGCTGGCAGTTACTTCTTAAAATCCTCGGAATTACCTGTATTTTAATACATAGTGAGATTTATTTTCAACTAAATGAAATTACCCAGTTGAAAAGTTATTATAATTTGTTAATGCTTAAAAATGGAGCAGAATCGGAATGCAAATTGAATATACTTTGAATCAATCCTGTTTTTGGCTATTTTCGTTTGTTTTGGGATTTTTCAATATTATTATATATTCTTTATTTATTAAAACAAATTTATTTTGGAAGCGCAATGTTAAAACCCAATTCCAAGCTGTGATGATTTCGTCGAACTTTCTAATATAAATATTATATTGTTGTATCCTATTCTAAAAAGGTCGTGCATTTCGGTCAACTTCATGTGTAACATTGCAGCTAATTTACTACTTAGTGCGCTAACCTTATTGGTCATTCCATTTGGCGTGCGCACTTGCATTGTTATGTCAGTACGACATACGCGCGCTCAGGCGCACACTTATGTCTAGTGAGGGCAAACATTTAAATGGACTTCAACATATATAAATAGATATAAAAGCATTAGAGATTGTTATATATTATATTATGTTATATTATATTATATTCAGAGATTGTTTAGAATTTTTAATTGTTTGAAAATTCTGTGATACTGAAATATCGTTTAGATTCAGTGTTATTTACTACTTGATATCAAGAAGACACTTATAAGTTTCCATCTAGGTAGTTTATACTATTTTTACTTTAAATATCCCATCCATAAAAGCTTCTTTTTGTTTATTAAGTTCTTCCAGCAATTTATCGCTCGATAAAATGAGAGCTGTGTCGTTGTATAGTTTCACTACTCCTTTTAGCATGTCCAGAAGCTCAGGATTAAAGAACGACATTTCAGGAACATTGATTCTACAAAGTCTCATTCTACAAAAATTTTGTATTCTAATAGTTTGCTCCAATCGCTATATTTCATTTATTCAATGTGTGACGTATTGGTTATCTTTTATAATAAATTTAATTTATTCTTTTGTAAATTCAGTGATTATCAGTGTTATTCCCTTTCCCCGCCCTCTCCGTGGTACTGTGCTAACATACGGTTATGTAACGTAAATTCGCATTAACTTAAAGAAATATATTTAACGGCGATTATCGGTCTCGGTTTTCGTTGCGTCGTTACCGTTAGGGAATTAACTTAACTTACGGTCTCGTGGCGCTGCCTGTTTCCGCGCACGCGAAGAGACAGGAAGAGAGAGATTAGGGGAGAGGTGCTCACAGTTGTTCGGTGTACACAGAGAATCAAAAGAAATATCTAGGAAACTATTAAATAAGATATGTTTTAATTACTAAATATCTATAACTTTATTGCATAAGCATTTTTTAGAAAAGTTACATTGCAGACCTTTGCGTATTTTTTTTTTTAATGAAATATATTTTTGAAACATTGCAATGATTTTCTTCAGAACTCTATCTAACATTTAAAAAAATAACCGGACTTTTAAAAAGTTTTCCACTTGTCTACTTACAATTTTTCATCATTATATTCATCCTATGTTATGGAAACATTGGGTTTAAACATAGATTTTAAGTAATATATCAAGATTTAGTGAACGAAGTTCCGGGTACACAGACAATCACTAAGAGTCTGTTTTGACAATAGCGAGGTTAATGTTGTCAAAAACAACGAGATTTTTTTTCTGATGGTTGGCAGCTTGGCAGTACATAAATGATACTTGAGCGGGTATTTTAGTGTAAATAGTAATCAAGCATATATAACTTTGGTATCAATGACATTTGAAAAAACAACGTTCAGTAGGGAATTAAACTGCAATTTAACATTAAAAACTGATCATTATAATATTATATATTTTTTAGTTAATATAAAGTAATTTGAGACCCTTGATAGTTTTCGCAAATCATAACCTAAATAATTAAACTTATCAACGAGTAAAAGTAAGCTTTATTTATTGAATGTAATGAGTGATTATCTATGTGCTCTGGTAGGTACAATGATGTTCAAAGGACACATTTTATAAATTGTTGATTTTTTAAAAAATGCTTAATCAAAGGGGTTTTATCTTTCCAGTTTTAAACACAGGAAGTATTAGACTTCAAATCTATGTATATATCTTATTCAAGTAATTTTAAGCAGATCACCTATAAAGTTGGAAGTTTTTCTGACTCCCTGTGGGCTACTCGGTCACTCTGTGCTCGAAGTCGATAGCGTTGTCACGCGTTTTCATGTTGTTGCCATTCTTGAAGTTTGCAAAGTTATTTGGATTATTACAATTACTCTGGGTGTAGTGAGGAAACCACCCAGTTGAAAATACTGTATTGGAATTATTTTTGATTCGGTTTTTAGCCATGTTTGGATTTTGGAGCCAAATATGTCTAGTTATGGTAGAGGCCAATTTCGCGGCCGACGTCGTATTTTCACTACTAGAATGATCGAAAGTAACAATTTCTCTATCTCTCTCTTCCATTGTTGAACTTTGATTTATTAAATGAAATGTTTGATTGTCACTGTAACTAATCTTTGGCGAACAATAGTTCGCAATCTTGTTTCGTTGTTCGAATCGCTATGATTCGAAAATGTAATTGATTTGTTGCGTAATGATTTTCTGATGATTGAATAAAATTTATTTTATTGTTTCTTTCGTAAATTCAGTGAACATTCACTGACTTTCCCTTGCCCCGCTCTCTCCGCGGTGCTGTGTTAGCATAGGGTTATGTAACGTTAACTTATTTAAATCTTAAATATACTTTTGCTTATTTTAAGTAAAATAAGCTGGCGCTCAAGGCTTTAAAGTATTTAAACATTTTTTCTCTCAATTTTCATTATAATCTGAATAAAAGGTTATAATATATATATAATTTTGTATATATATATTATAACCTTTGAACTGGATTATAATTGTGAAATGAGTTATTTGATTTTTAAAAACTTGACTTTAATTTACTTTTAATATGCTTATAATTAATTTTAAATGAGACTTTTAAATGAGCCATTTTTGAGAAAAACAAGCAAAAGTACATGTAGGTAATCTAACCGAATTTATTTTAAACAGCCCTATAAGCTAGCGCAGTACCGCGGAGAGGGCAGGGTAAGGGAACACTCACTGAGAAACCGTATTCATAAAAAGATTGACAAATAATATTTATTCACAAGAATTTAGTTAATCTATGAAATTAATAACGAAGTGTAATGATTTGAGCAAGATTGAGATTGACGAACCAATTTTATGACATGAGAAAAATGACCAGGAAGAGAGTAGCGAAATTAGTTATCTGAACTTACGAAGGCGTGGCAAAGCATGCGCCTTCCACGAACTTGTCCCCTGGTCAAGTTCGGCATTTTAATAACTTCAAAATTCAATATATTCAATCTGGCTTCCAAGCCGAATCCAAACAGATTCCAAAAGTATTCACTGGGTGGCTTCCTCACCACACCCAACGTAATCTCAGAAACAAATACAATCACTGACGAATGTGAGAACTTAGCACAAAAATCAAAAGGTCTTACAACGAACGACTACGAGCACAGAGTGAACGAGTCAACTTCTCTCTTCCTGTCTCGTGGCGTGCGCGGAAACAGGCAGCGCCACGAAGTTACTGTGAAACTGCAATAATATAACGCAAATGGTAATAATTCGTCGACGACCGGTAATTCGTCGACGGTCAGTCCCACCGATGATTCTGCTTTAGGCCCCGAGATGGCGCTGTGTGAGTTGGCATCCTTCTGGTCGTTTGCGTGCACGGGAATCACATCCATGCACCTTGACCAGGATCCTCTTCGGGCCTTTACGATGCGGATAGGACTTCAGTGTAGTGTGAATTAGTGTGTGTGTGTGTGTGTGTGACTGTAACTCTGAGCCCCCCCCATGGCTCAGAATTAATATGAAACAAAAGAAGTGTGACAAATATAATAATAAATCCAGTGAATGTTTTTCCAGGTTCCGGATCGCTGGCTGATGGTCAGCTGATTGTTAGAGAGCTCATGTGCTCCAATCAGCTGACAGGTTGTGTGCAAACAACCTAACACTCTGTGCTAGGAGTTTATCGCGAGTGAAGTTAGTTTTAAGTTAAATTATAAAAAATGTGCGTAGTGTAAAATATACCACGTCACAATATATATATATATA
>UCOH01010824.1:0-15869 GCA_900474275.1 Synergus japonicus
GTCAATTGCAGGCGACCGGCTGATTAGCTGCCATCTTCCTGGTCGTTATTGTGCACGGGAGTCACATCCGTGCACCTTGACCAGGATCCTCTTCATGCCTAAACGATGCGGATTGGACGTCAGTGTGATAATGTGTGTGTGTGTGACTCTGAGCTCCAGTGGCTCAGAGTTAATATGGAACAAATAAAAAGTGTCATCTTTTAGTTGTGGTGTGAGTGAATGAATTTTGCAGGTTCCGGATTGTTGTCTGGTTGGTCAGCTGATTTCGTAGAGCTCATGTGCTCCAATCAGCTGACTGGTTGTGTGCAAACAACCAACACTCTGTGCTGGGAGTTTATCGCGAACAAGTGAATTTAAAAAGTTAAATACTAAATATGTGCGTGGTATAAAATATACCACGTCACAATATATATATAATTTGCAAGGTATAATTTTAAAAAATAAATAAAATGATACATAGATCAAAAATGGTTTCATTATTTGAAACTTCCTTTCATGAAATAGCATCCAAGAAAAAGTATCAGTCTTCATACTTATTATGTGTAAGCGAGATGCTCAAGAATGTTATCCTAGGTTTGTAAATGTAAACATTCATCAGAGAAGTTCTAAACTTTATATATACCTTTTGAAGAGGAAGCTTCCATTTTTTCTTTCTTCAATAACACTTACACATAAAAAATGATATCAAAAAATAAAAAAACTAAGCTGGCTTAACATCAAAAACAAAATAAGTATTTATTATTATTTATTATTTATTTATTATACATTTTTTACTACTACACACATTTTTCAAAATCACTTGTAAAAAAATCACTACGAAAAAAACTACAAAAAACACATTTTTCAAAAATCACTTATTCCACAACATCTTCACCGAGGTCAACTTCTTCTTTTGATAATTGACACGTCCACCTTTTCCTCATCCTTTTTTTCCTTTTCTTCTTCTTCTTCTGTAACTGAAGCTGTAGTTACACGCCTGTGCTCCACCAAGATGCTAATTCTTTTGTTTCCTTTGCATGACTCCTTTACTTCATCTGGAAGATTTTCCTCTTTAACCTTTTTAAAATAATATTCGTCCAAATGTTTTTCAACTACCACGCTTATTCCAGCGTAACTGATGTAGCAGGCATCCTTTTCGAAGTTTGGTAAATTTGGACAATTAAAATCATAATCCTTTACTGCTATGGCTAAGATTAGCATGGCCATCAGCTCGGTCATAGTGATTGGCTCATAATACCACTCCATTGGAATCCATACTTCTTTTTGAAATACAACATATTCTTCATTGCTCTGAAACAGAAAAAAGGGGCAATTTTATTATTATTTTAAATTTTAAATAATTTTCTTTTCATCAAATTTAACAAATTTATTTACACTTACCAAAATATCATCGTTGTTAAATCATGTTCTCCTGCATCAGTATCCTTGCGGTATATAAAGAACATTTGTTTAAAATTGTAACAAAATCGGTTGAGTAGATCTAGAAATATCATGTACACCATTTTGAAAAAAGTAGTTTCGAGAAAAACGCAAAAGAAGAAACAGTACAGCGCAAAGGAGACCAAATCGCGAAATGCTAGCTAGAACTATAAAATGTTGATATAATCGGCCAAATTCTGTTATTCACTGGTTTTTGGGGTTGCTGATGACGAATCCGGTGTTAAATATTTCAAAAACAAAATGGCGGATCCAATATGGGTACACTGTGGGTCCGAACGGAACCTGAGTTTCAGAGACGCGCTCACTTCTAATTGTTGTAACTTCGGAAATAGTTTGAATTTTGAAATAATTGAACGCTTAAAATATTCTTAAAAGTATAAACCAGTTATCTGAAAAAAAATGATTTTTTGAAAATCTCATGGTGATGTAATCCCTTAAGTAAAAATTAAAGACATAAGACGGGTGCACGATCGAATGTCAGTTTTTCGACATTCGAAGTGCGTCCAAAATCGGATCGAACTCGGATCGAATTTTTTTGCACACGTCTAAAATAGACGGATACCAAATTTGTTTTCAATATGACAAAATTCCAAGTAAGAAGAAGCGAGATAAATGATGTTTACAATTAGAAATTATGCTTACAATGCTATATCAAATATACGGTGATTACATATTTATTGAGGATGAGATTTATAACGATTATGGTTATCTAAGGAAAGAAGATGGATGACTGGAACGCTGATCGATATTGTACATAGTGTAATTTATTTAAAAGAAAATTCGGGTTTGAACGGTAACATATACATATATTATATAAACTCAACTATCATAAGTAACATTCAATAGTGCAATATTAAGTATCATATGATTTGTTTGCAGGAAATTGTATTAACATAGCACTTCATATCCACACTAAGTGGCGCTACGCAAATTAAATAAGAAAATGCACCGGCTATCTAAATCAAGCTAACTTTTTCTGACTGTTAGCTCGAATAATGAAATCGTTTGAGAATTAAATATAGGGGAGATCGGGGATTGTGAGACACGGGAGGTCGTGAGACACGCTTACAACTCTGAAATGAAAAGCTTGACATTTACCAGATAAATGCTAAACTTCTTGCTTGTTTTCAATCTCCATTTCCATATGACAAACGTCACATTCATGTGGATTCTTTTTTTATTCTCAAATCATGACTCTAATTGTATAATCGAAAGTTTTGTAGACTGTTCACGTTCACAGTGTTTTCACTTTGTTGTACAAACTAATTACAACATTGTATGGATACAAAACATTCCTTGATGAGTAGCCTTTTGACACGTGAAACGAATTCTGCTTAAAAATTCAATTCATCGATAAAGCAGTGTCCAAATTGAAAATATAGAAACTGGGGGTCATGAAACAACGTTCTCGGGGGGTTATGAGACATGCTGTAATCTATGAACGTAAAATCATACGTATTTTATAGCGGACGTATATCGCATTATTTACAAAACCCAAAGTTTAATGGTATTTTTAATATTTTCATTTTATTTTTTGCCTGCATCCATTGTGAATCTGATTAACCTAATATTTTTTTAATTTACCAACTTTTCTTCGCCTTTTTATCATAACTTCCAAATTATATCAACTTTATTATACTGTAGACTGCAAAGAAAGCCTTTCTAATGATTAAAATACAAAATATTTTGATGAAATTAGGCCATTTTCGTTATAATAATTTTCTGTCTCATAACCCCCCAAACATTTCGAAAATCCAGAAAAAACAACTTTTGGTCAGGCAGGCAAAACTAAGACATCTTTCTAAAATTTCAACTAATTAATCTCTTGTTTAAGTGTAGTTACACTAGATAATAATTTACAAAATTTCATGGGCAGAAAAATGGCTTTTCTATTATATTTTTGGTCCAAAAACAAAACGCGTCTCATAACTCCCTGATCTCCCTTTTCAATTATGAATATTTATTATTTATTAAACTGCTCTATGCATTGTACAGGGTTTAGACTGTCATTAAAGTTTGCATTACAGTCATTGTTTTCTCTTTTGATGAAATAAATTGTTGTTTTTAAATTGTAATTTAAAGTATTTAGAATTATCATTTAAACTCCCTTCTCTTTGGTATTAATCAATTGAGTGAGGCAACATTTTTAGTCCAAGAGCAGTTAAAAAACGATCACACAAAAATAAAGTAGGTGAGGATAAATGACGAAACTGCAACTAAAAATCCAATAAAATTCGCATTAAATTAAACTGAAATGAAGAATTCTTCGGATATTTTAATCACGGTAAGTTTTATTAAGGGGTCTACCCACTTTAGACGCGCAAAAATAAGGCTATTTTCAAGAATTTTTTTCATAATTTTAAATTAAAGATATTGGCACATAAGATGTTACATACAAAAAATGCATTTTAGAAATACATGAAAAAATTTTTTTAAAATTCATTTTAGTGAATATTGGTATATAAAAATGATGGTTGAAAGAAGATAAAAAAAAAAGGAGGGTGTACGCTGTTGATGTTTTCTCTGGGACGGATGGTCCCATTCTCGAACCTTCTAGATATAGACGCATTCTCGAACTTTCTAGATGTAGAGTTTTCGAGTTGATTTTCCACAATACAAAAAAATGAAATGGTTTTAGATTCAGCAGATAAATGGCTATAGCGCATATCATACGATTTTTTATTTTTTCAAAATTAACAAAATGGCAGACATTTTTTGAAAAGTAAGGTAAAAACACGTATTTTTTCACCTTTTCTTGAGAAAAAAAAATAGTTCAAATCAAAATTTCAAAAATCGTATGATATGCGCTATAGTTATACTCATAAAGAATATGTGGTAAAATTTTGGTAAGGATCGGTTAAGTAGTTTCAGAGATTTTATCAACAAGCCGTCCAAAAACGTTGTTTCGAGAAAAACGCGTTTAAGGGCATGTAATACTTTACCATAAAAGCAAATTAGTTATACCAATTATATATTCATAATAATAAATATTTTTAGCTAAAAAGAGTCAATAAACCTTCATCTATATGAGGCGAAGGTTTATTGACTCTTATTTACTAAAAATATTTATTATTATGAATGTATGATTGGTATAACTAATTTGCTCTTATAGTAAAGTATCACATGCCCTTAAATTTTTTTTCAACGGAAAATCGTAAAAGAATCTTACCTGGTCTTAATTAGCGCTGCCTGCACCGTATATTATGCCTTCAGTTTCTTCATAATGCTCGTGTTCATCCAAAATAGCTTGTCTGCGCTAATTATATAACATATAATATATATAATAATTATATAATATTATATTATATAATATTAACTCAAGTAGCTACCTAAACAGCGCCTAAAAGTTGTCCTGTTGCAATTTTTGTAACACACAGGAGTCAATTATTCTAATAATTGGCCCTTCTAGAATCACAAAGACACTCCATGACTCGTTCTTTCTTATGTTAATTTTATTTTATACATTAAGGGTATATATTACTTATCCGATCCCTACCTTACCGACATTTTTTTCTCTGTAACCCTACGTCTACATTTAATGAGACAGCACATTGAAAATTTCTATATTTGAAGCTAAAGCCTTCAGATACATTTGTCTGGTCCTAAATATTGACATTTTTAAAAAAATAATTGTTTCAAAAAATTTTTCTTCATTTTTGCAAAAAGTTAAGACCAGACAAACATACTATAACCCTTGGCTTATTTTTCCATTGTTAAATTTAAAATAAATTTAAAGTTACCAAAAGGTTACTTGGCACCTGAACCTATTATTTTGCTTAGGCGCTTATTCTTACTGAATTAAATTTTATTGGACGCCAGGTTATTTTGACCACTCCCAAAAATAACCAAAAGAGACTTAAATGATTTTAAAATGAATTATTAATAATTATTAACCAGCCTAACCCAACAAGTAGAGGGGTCGAGGTAAGGGGGTTCATTATATGATTGAGAATGAGTATTTATAAGTTTACCACAAAACATAATAATAAATTTATTAGTTGGCACAATAATCAATATGGGGCTACGCCCTTTTACTAAATTAACAAATCATATAGCAATAAAATCTAAATATGATTACTATGGGTTACTCCCATTTCAGAATTACGACAATGGTCTCACAACTTCTCATTAGGTTCAAATACATTCAAATATTAGAGTTTTGGAATAAAACAATTATAATAATCAACATTTTATCTGCCGTGAAATCATTGAAATGAATTATAAATCAATTAATATGATTTTGAAATATATTCAGCTTTTCCAAAATGGCGGTTGAGGCAAATGAGAATTAACCAACACATCATTTTGGAAGTATGAAATTAGTATGAATTTACTCTAATGTATTACAACAATGAAAATCACAAAATAATTCAAATAATAAAGACTTCGGACGGAGTCCGGAAACACAAATAAATTCGATGAGGAAAGAGCGAAAGACATACCTTTGATAACGATGCTCTTTTAGATAAATTTAGGCAACACCTATTTTAATAATTTGGATATTCCTAGTGAGCGAATTCAAAGCTCACGCCACAAACAATTACTGGCTATTTATACAATCAAATTTCCACTTAATATGATTAATGTAAACCTTCCTCAATGATGCTTATAAATTTATCCTCTTATGAAAAATGACAGGCAAGCACACAGATAACAGTCGAGAACGGAATGGCGATTAGAATTTCGCCTTCCGTCTTGTCGGCAAGCGGACGGAGATGACGTAAGAGCGACGCTCATAAAAGTCTCAGCCGATTGCCTGTTGAAAGTCTGTCGCTCAGTGAACAAGTGCGTTACGCCGATTGGCTATCGTCCGTAATAATGTCCAACACTAAGTTCACTTCACTCACACTGCATGACCACGGAGTATGAGTGGACGCCGCCAAATTCAAACGATGATACGTTGATGCTTCCTTCTAGGACTGGCTTGGAGATTGAACGAATGACCAATATGCTAAATAACTCATCCTCCAAATTAAGAATAGGGCCAGCCGGCCCTAAAGTACCTTAGAACAAATAATAAAGCGCATATTGGAATTAGTAATATATTCCAATAACCAATGATGTCCCAGTCTGCTTGAGTTTCGGAGTAAGTTCACAAGAGATACCTGACTGGTCAATATGGTATAGAAATACCACCCAATCAAGTGAATAATATGATTCCGTACTCGACTTTATTCAATTTAGTGAATTTAGTGATTTTAGGCTAGTTACTTGTACATGATAGGATATCATGTTACAATACATTAGCATATTTTCTTTAATTTTATAAATTTACAATTTGATACCTTTATAAATGTAGACATAGCGTTACAGAGAAAAAAATTTCGGTAATGTATCATCTAAGATATTTATTTAAAGGAAAATCAAAATAACTCCTTCTTATCTTCCCTAATTTCCTCGTTTTTATTAACCCTCAGGAGAAGGCAAAACATCTGTTTATCTAAATTCTTGGGAAAGCTAATGCATTTGCATCCACACGTGCAGGGTCATAAATTAAACTGACACTTGACCTCATTTAGAAATTCCCTAAAAAGGGGAACCAATCAACGAAAAGGGGCGTTACTATTACGCAGAAGAATCTAGGAATCACATGTTTTGACAAAATGTGCACGTGCCCTTAATGCATTGTGGCCATCTTTAATTCATGCAAACTTCCTATAAAAATGGAAGGGTTTTGCCAGGAGAGTGAGAGTTCACTCCGGAGTCTTCACCTAGTAACATCAACTCCTAAAAAGTATCTTCAATCTTAATTTCTGTGCGGAAGTAATCCCCTGAACCCAGTATAAGTTGCCCTAAAGAACTTAGTCGAATTTTGAAGTGAACGACCCCAGTGGTACCAGACTTGGAGTCGGGAATCACTTAAGATAACCAGAGTTATCAAGGGTTCAACGCCATTAATTCTAAACCTAATTGGGTAAGCAAGATTATTTCTTTACGCCTTATCGATCTTATCTGTTAGAGGACCAGAGACTCATGTTTCTGTTTTCTTTTCCAGATGTGGATCGAGATGATTTTCTAAAAGGGTGCTGTCATATTGAAAACCAATAAATAAATAGTTTGTAATTTATAAATTCTGAGAGTGTTCTTCAAATCTGCGGTTATCCTCATCCCGGTATAGAGAATCCTTTTCCCTATCTAAAACGAGGAAAAACCACCTTTGTCTATCTTTTCTATATTTTAAAAGTTAGGGATGTGTTGCGAACTTAGGACGCAACACTAAAGAAAACAAAATTATAATTCAAAAGTTCCCGCCAAGAAGTTGTTCCGCTAGCATCATGGCAGTGCAAAATTTTTGCAGAGGTATGATATCACCATAAGGTTGGCGTCCCATGATTACGTTTTGCGTTGCGTCCTAATAAGAGAGACAAAGATAGAAGTATACTTTTATCCCTTTTAATCTCATTATGACGCAACGCAAAACGCATTCACGGGACGTCAGCCTAAGTGCGTAGCCAAACTCTTGCGGTTTTTAATTTCGAGGAAAGAAAAAAAAATGGGAAGAGGACACAATTTGAGGGTTCTTTATTTTTTATTTTATTTTATTCAAATAAATCAAGAACATCCTTTTGAGAGTCGGTTCTTATTTCTTCGGGTCACCTTTTATTGAGTCAGGGTTCCTACTACTAGGACACTTCTTCGAGAGGGTTCTTCAGAGAACACCCCTCGGAAATGGGTTTCGCCCTTCAGAATAACGCTTGCTCAAAATAATGGGTTCTTTATATTCTAGAACACCAGATTTCCTACGTTAAAAAGTTGTTTGGCTTAAGGGTCTCCGAAGAGCTGCTTTCGGGGAGACGGCTTCACAATCACTGATCGGATTCCAGAGCTTCCGGGCCTAAGATTGTCTGGACTTTCATCGACTCGACGAAAACGCTCTTCTGGAGCGGTCCCTGGGTGAAAAATCCTGCATGTCGAGTAAGGCGGCTGTCCCGTGGAAGTTTTTAGAGAAACCTTTTTTGTTAGAGGTTGTTCATTGGTGACCTTTGGTCTTCTCCTCTTCTCCTTGGGCAATTCCTTGATCGGGGACGCTTGAATGACGATTATATCATCGTCATTTTGATCCTCCTCAGTCGACTCTGGTGCGAGACTTCGTACTTCTTTTATTCGTGGTTGGAAAACGAGATTCTTTCCCGGGGTCACCGGTATTCCGTCACGAAGCGGATATTTATTCAGATCGAAGTCATCTCGAGAGAATCTCGGCGCCGACACAGGCCTACATCTGTCTCGGGGAACACTCGACGCACTCGTGGTCACTGTCACTCTTAGATTTTGTCACACTAGTTCCCTCTGACAATAAGGGTAAGGAATCTCTATCACTTCTCCGGGTTTAGCAGTCTTTTGAGCTGCGAGGGCCTTCTTTATTTTCAGGGCGATCCTTTTTCTGGGGACTATTACGATTTGAAAAAGTTTTGCTACGTTAACAGAAAAATGAGTTGTGTTGCCACAAAGAAATGAGTCATTAAATTTTGCGGTATTGGCCGCTCTCAGGCAGAGTTAGCGTTGTCTCAGGAATCAATCTCGTGGCAAAGGCTCGCCGGCCACCGAGTAGGCTCGCGTCCCTTCGCGTCGGAGTGTCGGCTTGAGTTAAAATGCTTATTTTATTTTTATTTTAAGGTTTCGTAGTCCCGCTCTCGCTGGTGTCTTCGGAAGACTGGGGAGAGTTGCAAAAAGTGTCGAGTTATAAACCCTTTACCGCGATATCAGCGCTTCAATTGGCGGGATCGCGCCTCGTGGTTGGTTGAGACCGCGCGGTCACGCGCATCAATCAGAGACGAGATCCACGCATGCTACATTTGCCTTTCCCGAAAAGTGACTATCCGCGGGTTCTGAGTCTTTCTCGCGACCCGATTGGCCGAGAAGATTGGAGAGACGACGAGCCTATGAGATGCCTGATCTCGATCGAACGCTTTCTCTGCCATAGAGTTCCCTTTCTTTATTTTATGAAGTCAGTTTTTTACGATCGAAGAGCTGACGTTTAAAGATAGAATTATTGTGGCGGGCGGCAAGTGTAGTGTTTTTACAATTTGTACAAATTTTGAATGATTTTTACCAAAATAGAAAATGTAATATTACGATTAGTGATGTGCCGTGATCAAAGATATTATTACAGTAGATGCGGCGTTGAGCCAAAATTGCCTCCTGAATATATATAGGTATTCACTTTTTCTGTCCTATCGAAGTGCTGCCCTCTCACCGAATTACGAATTAGGAGCACTGTTTTCCGTAAGATTTCGGATTTCGGTGTATCAGAATTTAAAATTATGTTTTGAAGGTTAGGAAAGTTTGAAAACTTCATAAACATTACAAACAAACATATATTATTAAAATACATTTTCAAATTTATGAAATACATGTTACAATTATGTATAACATTGATTAATATTATTCATTAATATTAATCAATGTTATTTATTAATATTATTTATTATAATTTATTAATATTATATTTTCCTTGAAAACTACCGTTAAAACGAAAAATATCAATTCTTCATAAAAATATGTGCAGTTTATTCTCGGTTTAAAGCAAAATTAATTCTATTAGTCTACAGGAATATTTATAAACATTATTTAATTCATTTTGAATTATATAAACAAATATCATTTGTTTAAATAATTTTGTTTTCTCAAATTCATTTTTTTAAACAAAAATTATCATTATTGGTCTAGTACAATATTTATTAACATTATGGTTAATTTATTTTCGATTATTTAAACAAACTGAATTTGATTAAATAATTTTTTTTCGAATATTCTTTTTTATATATAAAATATGATTACTATTTATTTCTTTAGACAATTTTTGTTTGCGAAATTTTTTTTTTTTTAATAAAATAATTACTGCTGATCTATTGGAATATTTGTAAATATTTATTTATTAATTTTGCTTCTCCATAGAGGAAGCTTTGTACTGGTGACAAAATCCAGTTTCCTAAAAAAGGTTTTTTTGAACATAATTCAAGGGCAATATATCTAGTATGATGTCCTGAAAAATTGTCCGGATGTATGTATGTATGTGTCCGCGCGCGCGCGTGTGTGTGTGCGTGTATGTCACGATCCTGCAATATCTTGAAAACGCGTAGAGATAAATTGATGAAATTTTGCATAGTTATTCAACTATATACCTAGTTGAATTTATTTTAAGGGTTTAACAAAGTATTCAATTTTACAAGTTTTATGTACTTTTATAATTTTAGTGAAATTGATTTGTTTACTATAACTTCTCAAATAGTAAAAATTCAAATCCAATGTAAGGAAATTAAAGATTGACCTATATGATTAATGCATTGCATTAAAAAATAAGAAATTTATGGTTATTTAGAATTTTGAAAAATTAATTTTTCGCTATATGTTCTCAAATATTCAAAATGTTGAGCTGATGAAGGAAAATGAATATTCTTTCTGTCGAGACGAATCGATTGACCTATATGATTACTACATTTGATGAACAATTAAGAAAGTTATATTTAATTGTATTTTTCAAAAATTAATTTTTTCACCATAATTTCTAAAATAATCCAAATTTAAAGCTGATTTAAAGAAAATGAACATTCCATATGTATAGATGAATCGATTCACCTAAAAGATTAATGCATTTTATAAAAAAATAAGAAAATTATGGTTAATTGTATTTTTTAAAAAATAATTTTTCGACTATAATTTCTGAAATAATTAAAATTTACATCTGATGTAAAGGAAATGAAGATTCTTTGTGTCTAGGCGACTTATTTCACCTAAAAGATTAATGCATTTTATAAAAAAAGAAGCAAGTTGTGCTTTATTGTAATTTTCGAAAATGAATTTTTTAAATATAAATTCTTAAGTAATCAGAATTTAATGTTGATGTGAAGAATACTTAATGCTTCCTCTATGAGGAAGCAAATCAGATTTGCTTACAGGAAGCAAAGTGCTCATTGAATGAGTACAAAAGTTGATACGACTTGACAGCTAGTTTAATTATTTAAACAAATCCAATTTGTTTGAAAAAATTTTCTTTCAATATTATAAAAATTTAAAAATATCTGCTGGTATATCCTAATATAATAAAAGTTTTGTCCATTTAGAATTTGAGGAGAAAGCCACAAATTTACTGGTAACAAAAGTTCGTATTTCTTATAAATCAATTTAATTACATAATTATGTATAAATTAGATATTTATATATCAAAAATATCTTTAAGTATAATAATTATTAAAAGTTATGTTAGTTGAACAAGAAACCACTCACAACTTATTTTAGATTCTTATTAAATATTTGTATTGTTGGCTGGTGCTTATTGACCCTCCTCTTCGAAATGTTTTAAATAAATATACTTTCGAATCAATCTAAACAAACATTTTTTTCATTTACAAATCTATTAACTATCGTATAAGATGTTTGTCTCCAAGTTGTGATTTATTCATTAATAATAAATAAATTTAAAAATTTTGAATTCAATGTGTGACGGGGTACGTTACAGAAATACCCAAATAACAAATATCCGTAGATGTTTATATTTATTTCACAATTATAAGATACAACGATCAAATATCTATATATCCGTAGATATTGATATTTGATACCAGAAATTCAGAGAGTGATTTAAAAGCGATGTTATACGCAACGCGTCAAGTCTAACACTGCTGTTTTCTTTGTTATAGGAAAAGCAGGTTTCTTAAGGGAAAGTGACTTCCTTTGTCCCTTAGGAATGTGGTTTGGTGGGAATGTCGCATAGGGCAGACCTAGCATACATACTAGGTCTGAAATCGTCACACCCCCCAACTTAGAATGAACTTAGTCTCTAAGTTCGCAATCTAACGGTCTTTTGTACGACTGCTACTTCTTCATTTTGTGCTGGAGGAGTCGTAGCGGCAGCGGCGTAATGTACTACCGGCGTGGCGGTTACGTTGGTCTTAACGCAAAACAATTTTATACATATGTTTTTGGGTATTAGTTTAGCGAGTTATGAGATAAACCCTAACTTGTACAATATATACGTAGTAGTGATGCCTATTGAAGCGTATCCTAGATAAGTTAGGACATCAGACCCTCTTTCAATTAAAGTTTTGGTTCTATGACAGTTTTTTATTTTTGGAAGCGATGTTTCCATAGTGTCTAAACTTTGTCGCAATGAATTAAGATTTTCGTTGTGAAGGGACTCTTGTACAATAGGTAGCAGTGGACTTAAAAGTTCAAATTCTGATTTGTCGATGGTATATGATGTTTTTCTTGAACTTCATATCTACGTGGTGTTGTATCGATTTGCACGTTTTGAAGATTGATTTCGGCGTTTGTATTATACAGTCGGAATCGCTATATATTAAACTAGGTTTAGAAATTGTAATATTTTGGCTTTGTAGGTTCCATAGTGTGATGAATTTTATTTCGTTTTCCGGAATAATTATATATTGATTGGGATCTTTAAGTGGTACAAATGCTATTTCCGATATTTTGAAAGCTGAGAATGGACAAATGTGATCGGAGATGATTTTAGTTTGATTTAGAAGAATACTTGTTTCGCAACTTTGTATTTCGCTAATCAAGTATGTTGGTTGGCTACGTTTACATATTTTAATATCTTCTAGGTTTATGCAATTCTGTATTGAGCTTAAATCGCTAGGTACATAAAAACTTTTCTCGGGGTTTATTAGGATAATTTCATGAGCTGGGATTGGGTCAATGAAGCCATTTCCATGGTGGATGGGAATTGGGATTAGGTCGATGGTATATGATATTCCTAGATATCGGGAGTTTAGGTCTTCGCTGAATTCTTCCATAGCTATACTACACAGTACAATAATTTTGGCAATAACAAAATTTTTCTGGTTAGAATTTGTACTGTTAATAATGTTGTTAAATTCCTTGCTGTGACCTTCGAATGATCGTGAAGGAGCTGTTAGTCGTGGGAAGCTGAACTCATCCAGGTTTTAAGGATTCTAGTTTGATTACCTAATGTTTCAGCCATGACTCGATTATCGGAGTACAACTTATCAAATTCTTCCTTGATCGATCTCATATCGTCTTCATCGAGCGTCCAAATAGAGCCTTAGAAACTGATGCAATAGCATTCAAAAGTCCTCTCTTACTGCGAGCGAATCCCAGTATATGCCGCAAGGTTATCTGAAGTTCTTCCAGCCGATGGATACGACTTCTTAGTGTCTTCAATTCACACTCTTCCGCACATCCCGTACACAATCCATTGGCTTTTTCATAGGACTCTTGAATTTGCTTGAATCGGGGATCTATGCCTGATGTCTCAATTCCTATCACTAATTTCCATGTATAGTGATATAACTTAGTGGTTCCTAGATTTTCGGTATATATTGTAGTGTCTTGAAGAGACTTAACAATGTTGTCTCCCTTGGTGAATGCAAACAGCATCAGCAACCACAACATGGACACGATGATTCTGAAATTAATGGTTATATATCTTGAGTCGGTCGGCATGATCTTTCTTTATTAAATATAACTGCGTAATTATTATTGGGGAGTGCTTTCAATATAGTTGCGGGACCTTTCCAATTTGGGCTCAATTTATTTTGTTTAACATTCTCTATCATCACAAGGTCTCCTACATCAAATAATTTTTGTGGTAATACTATCCTTGCGTCTTATACTCTTTTATAATTTTCTTTTAATTTTTCAATTTGTTCACGGGCTTTTCTAATATACCTCTCATGCCGTTCCTGCCGTAGTACCACTAAATCTGGGTATTTTAGACTAGGTGTGGTAGCAAGTATTGATGGGACATTGGCATTTTTTCCAAAGGTCAATTGGAATGGACTAAATCCGGTTCCCTCATGGACCATGGTATTGTATGCCATACAAATAAATTTGAGCGATTTGTCCCACTTGGTGTGGAGGTCTGACATGGCAGTCCTAATTAAATCTTTGATGGTGCTGTGGGTACGTTCTAAAGCGCCGTTGCTTTGGGGATGAAAGGCTGTAGTTTTAACGTGTCGAATTCTAAATAGATTTTCAAAATTTTGCATTAACTCAGATACTAGGTTTTGCCTTTGGTCGGTTAAGATGTTCTTGGGGGATCCAAATATATAAATGAAGTGATCGAATAAATGTTCAATTATGGTTTCGGATGACGTGTCCTTCAAAGGGATTAATACTAGATATTTGGTAAGCATATCCTGAATCAATAGGATGTACTTGTTGCCCTGAGAAGTAACAGGTAGTGGACCGAATTCTATTGTTTATCCTTAACTTTAATAATCCTTAATTTCCTACCAATAGGAACGGTGAGGTTCTAAGGGGAATCTTCACCCTTGGGCACGCGCCTTTCCTATTGGGCTGTAATTTTTATGTACGTTACGGCACTTACTTTCACGCAACTCATGTCTTTTTTTCTTTCGCGAACTCACACCGTGACACTCGCGCACCTGTCAATTCGAATTTCTTTCATCAAGGATAGAAAATTTTGTCTACTTCTCACTGAAAGAATTTCGTATTGTTATGTCAAAATCTCCCTATCGTTTTGAGATTCGATAAGTGGATTTGGAGTTCAATAATTTATCGCCTGGAATTCTATATAGATTATACCCTATACATTTCTAAGGCCTTCTCTCTGCTATCGAAATTTTTCCGATTAGCAAGGTACTATTGGACTTACATATCCCAGTATAAGTTGCACTATCATAGAATTCACAGGACGCCCGAAAACCTTACACAGATTATACCCTATACTCTTCTAAGGCCTTCTCTCTGCTATCGAAATTTTTCCGATTAGCAAGGTACTATTGGACTCACATATCCCAGTATAAGTTGCACTGCCATAAAATTTTACCGAATACCGGACGGGCAAAGGTCTGAGTAGTTCTGGGCAACCCTGGGTTGCTCGACTTAAAATTTTAAAGAGGAGTACTTCTGGTCAGTACCAGGTTGCTCAAGTATCTGCGAAAATGTTTTAGGAACGCCTTGGCTCGTCGGTTTGAGGTGGGATAAATTAGGAAGGGATTTTTGCTAGGTGGACAGTTTTATGGAAAAATAGGAATCGTGACTCGTGACTTTTTTTGCTAATGTTGTGAACTTGACCTGAGAAACTTTGTGGCGTGATCGCAGTCATATGAGACAGGAACACTGTCATCATTTCTGAACCCTTTCAAATGTTTCTTTATTTTAATTTTATCGTAATTTAATTTTAAGAAATAATAATTTATTAAAAAAAGTCTCTTTAGACTTTCTGATATTATTTTAAGTTTTTCCAATTTTCAGATCAGAGTTTCAATTGGATTATTCCAATATTTATTAATCTATGCTTTAGTCATATGTAATTTATTTTATTTCACTAATATATATAAATATGCATCTAAATATATATCAGTGAGCCCTTTAATAAATCCTATCAAAGCACGTGGCGTTTGTTTTGATGTTAGATAGCACGTGCGTCTCTTGATAGTGTAAGATTCTGCACAGAGGTAGGATGATGGCAAGGGGGTGAGTGG
>UCOH01010841.1:0-51618 GCA_900474275.1 Synergus japonicus
AATCAATACAACCCTTATCTCCAAGGTTGGCCATGGGGGTGCCCGCTGGTCAGGTATCAGATGATTCCTTTTGGGATGGGAATGTTCGGATGGTAATATTCCCCAGGTTCTGGAAATCTTCGCCAGGTTTGATCCAGGATAGGTCGGTGTGAGCCGAAGAATCCTTTAACTGAGCGTACGGCCTGAAGAAGGCGTCCAGGTTGCCTCCTGGTCGCTCTGCTATGGTAGTAGCCCGCTAGCAGAGAGATCAGTTGAGTTACGCTGATTTGCAGTCGAGCTGCTCCTCAGCGAACTGATTAAAAATGCGACGATTCGGTGCTTTTAAGCACTTGTAATTACGTAATGACTAGTCGGCGGATGGTAGGGGAAGCCGCCTGGTAGAAATCTCGTCCCGCCCGCTCGGTGACGTGAACTGATAAGAGATAGCGATAGAAGGATAGGAATATGTGACAGGCGACAAGACTGTCTGTCACAAAATTATTAGAAATCTCATAAAATCCTTTAAAATTTCAGATTAATATTTCAAATTCTTTAAAACCTCATAAAACTCTTACAAAGCTGTTAAAACCCCTAAAATTTCACGAAATATCCTAAAATTCCATACAATTCCACAAAATCGTTTTAACATCCTTAGAATCTCTTGAATTTCGTAAAAATCACTTAAAAATCGTTAAAAATGCACATAAAAACCTTCAAAATCATTAATCTCTTGAAATCTATGTTAAAATTAGTGAAAATCTCTAAAAATGTCTACAAAATTGTGGAAATTTCTCAACTCTTAAAATTACTTAAAATCATTAATGATTTCATCAAATTCCATGAAATCCTTAAAAATATTACAAAATCATTTAAATATCAGAAAAATCTCTCGAAATCACATAAAATTATTAGAAATCTCATAAAATTTCAGAATAATATTTCAAATTCTTTAAAACCTCATAAAATTCTTACAAAGCTGTTAAAATGCCTAAAATTTCACGAAATATCTTAAAATTCCATACATTTTCACAAAATTGTTTTAACATCCTTAAAATCACTTGCATTTCGTAAAAGGCACTTAAAAATCGTTAAAAATGCACATAAAAAACATCAAAATCATTAATCTTGTGAAATTCCTGAATAAAATTCCCTATACAGTTTTAAATTCCTTATTTAAATCCCACAAAATACATATTTTAAAAGTCATAAAAGTACCTTCAAGTCTGATTGAAATCTGATCAAAGTCGTAAAAAATTCTAAAAATTCCTAGAAACTTCTTGAAATTCTTTAAAATTCTACCATAACATTTAAAATCCCATTATCTCCTATGAAATCGTTAAAAATTCCATTAAATTCTCTTAAAATTCCTAGATTTTCAATATACCTATTTTGAGTTTAGACTCGTGACACAATTATTATTAACGAAACCAAATTCAAAATTTCAAATTCAATTCACGCGGAATTTACGATGCGGCAAATAACGATTGTCGAAAATCACTATCGATATTTACACGACGAATCAGGAGTGCGGAATAGGCGTTACGATATTTCGACTTCTACTCAATCAGCTTTTTAGAATAGATTTTCTTTTACATTGATTTCCATTTAGAATGTGCCATTTCCCTTTACCATTCCCTTTGCCATGTGTATTTGTCATTTCTCTTCCCCATTCCCTTTACCATTCCCTTTGCTATTTCCTTTGTCATTTCTCTTTACGATTTCCTTTGCCACTCCCTTTGCCGTTTCCCTTTACTATTCCATTTCCCATTTCCCTTTATCATTCTCTTTGCCATTTCCCCTTACCATTCCCTTTGTCATTTCTATTGCCATTTCATTCTACCATTTCCCTTTACCATTCCCTTTGCCATTTTCCTTTACCATTCTCTTTATATTAATTTTCTTTTACATTGATTTCCATTTAGAATGTATATGGGTATATGGGTTTTTTATGAATAAAAATCGATATATTTGATTTTCTCGAAAACTATTACTAGCAGAAAAAAATATTTGAAACAAGAAATGTGTATTTGGATGAGATCTACAACTTTAAATGAAAGATTTTTTTTTTAATTTAGCATATTAGTTGAGATAATCGCAAAAAACCATGATTTTATGGGGTTTTTATGGTTTTTCTCATTAAATTCAAATTTGCGTCAATTTTCACTATCATTTTCGTAATTAGCGCATCAAAATACATAAGTATTCGAAGTTTCAAGAAAATCAAGCAAAACCACTATTCGGAACTATATCCAAAATATCTGGCCAAGGAACTTGATCTGCATTTTAGGACAACAAAAGAATATACCAAAGGGCAATCCAATTTGTCCATTCTTTCGAAAATGATCGTGTTAGCAAATTAAAATCTACAGATAGAAAGACAGACAGACAGATCTACAGACATTTAAAAATATTCGCAAAAACATGGTTTTCATCAATATTGATTGATTAATACGAATATTAAAATTGAATATATGGGGCATTATTCCTCAAGTGTACCACCCTCAAAATTCGACTTTGTCTGATCGAACTCAAACTTGGGTAAAGTATAGTCCTATTAGGTACAACTTTATAGGAAAAAGATTTTTTCGATTTTGTGTAGTTTCGTGCTATTTTGAAGGCGTTAAGCTTCTTTCCTACGAAATATACAAAATTTTGTCCCACATGTTTTAGATATTTTTTTGCCTGGTCTATCGAATGGTTTTAACCATTATAAAAAAATTGAAAATTTGACTGATTTTTTTGAAAATCAAAATATTTTTGACTTTTGCAGAAAAAAGGCATGTTTTTTTTTTGGCCTCAAAATGAAGCATAAGTCTTTATCTTTCGATGCTGTATATTTCATATGGCCGTTTTTTGTTGTTTTCGAGAAATTAAAATAAGAGTAAAGCGCCGCGCCGACGACGCTCCAGACTACTGGTCTTCTCGCTCGGTAGAACTTCTTCGGACTCATTTATCGTATCAGTTATGCATATTTATTATTTATTAAACTGCTCTCTGTATTATACAGGCACACAAAAAAAAGGTCTTGTTACAGAAAGGTGAGCTATTTACCCTTATGTTTCATGGCACGCTGAGTCCGAATCTGATATCCGTTTACCCCCACTACGTTATAATTTAGGTCAAATCGCCAAAAAAAAATTTTATTTGAAATGACCACTATTCCTAACGTTTTTAGGGTCTCTGAATCCGAATCCGAGGTCCAATTGACCCTATCGAATAACTATCAAGGTCAGATGAAGGTCAAACCGGTAAATATTGCAAAGATATCCAGATATAATATAAAAAAATTTTTCTTTCAGTTCTCAAATAAAAATTTTTTTTTTTCAATTTTCAAATTCTTTTTGCATTTTTTTGCACCTTTCTTGGAGCGACATATATAAAAGCATAAAAAAGTAAATTAAACAAAGAATTCTGAACTTTTAATTTTGTGATAGATCTAGGATAGGTCACTCTTTTTTTCTTTTGTAACGCACTCTTTTGTCCTCAAAAAATCTGTGAAGAGGATTTATTTTTTTTTTCAACGAGTCTGGCTGTTTTGACCTTTTAAGCGACCAGCAAACATCTTACTCTGATTTTGGAACAACAAGCAGATTTTACAAAAAGTCTCTGTTTTTTGTGTCATTGGGATAGCAGAGATAGAAAGAAACATTAGGAACAAAAATATTGGAAAAAGCGAGAAGATCAAACTTGGTCTAATCAAACGGTTTGTCAAAGCCTTGTACAATAATGGCAACTGTTTTTAATATTTGGGAAAGAAATTTCCTGAAATCAGTGATGCTAAATTAAAAGAAGGTATCTTTGATGGTCCTCAAATTCGAACTTTATTTAGAGGTGAAAAATTTGTCATTGAAATGAATCCTAAAGAGATGGCTGCATGGTCAAGTTTCAAAAAGGTCGCAGAGAATTTCTTGGGAAATCAGAAGAGTGATGATTACGAGTCTTTAGTTGAAGATTTGTTGCAAAGTTTCAAAAATTGAGGCATTGAGGCAGCTTAATGAACTTAAAGTTACATTTCCTACATTCTCATCTTGACCAATTTCCAGAAAATCTGTGAGAATATAGCGAAGAACAAGGTGAGCGATTTCACCAGGATGTTAAGGAAATGGAACGTCGCTATCAAGGAAGATGGGATGTAAATATAATGGCAGATGTTTGCTAGTCGCTTAAAAGTTCAAAACAGCCAGACTCTTTAAATAGAAAAAGAAATCCTCTTCACAGATCTTTTGAAGACAAAAGAATGCGTTATAAAAGAAAAAAGAGTGATCTATCATAGACCTATCACAAAATTAAAAAGTTCAGAGTTCTTTGTTTAATTTATTTTTTTATGCTCATTTACGAATCTGCAGTCAAAAATCCATTTTTTGCAATATTTACCGGTTTGACCTTGAGTTGACCTTGATAGTGATTCGATAGGGTCAATTGGACCTCAGATTCGAATTCAGCGTGCCGTAAAACATAAGGGTATATAGGTCACCGTTCTGTAACAAGACCTTTCTTTTTTTTGTGTGCCTGTATAATTGATACGATAAATGAGTCCGAAGAAGTTCCGCCGAGCGAGAAGATCAGTAGTCTCGAGCACCGTCGGTGCAACGATTGACCCTTTTTTTAATTTCTCGAAAACAACAAAAAACGGCAAGATGAAATTTACAGCATGAAAAGATAAAGACTTAAGCTTTATTTTGATACAAAAAAAACCTGCCTTTTTTCTAAAAGAGTCCTGGACCTCCCCCCCAATTCTTCACTAGTACCTGAAATTATCTTTGTGATTGAGATGTTTTTCCTCTGGGAGGGCCCTGCTACCCCGAACCCCCCGAACCCGTACGATATAGTACAACCAATGTATATTCCTTGTATTCGTGACGAAAAATAATGTGTGCATTGTGTGCAACTCGTGTGGTATACTTGCAATATGCAACTATGCCCCTCTCGTTAAACAATGTACTATTTTAGGTCTACTGAATTTTTAAGTACTTTCACTTTTTTGAATCTCTACAAATTAATGGTTAACCTCTCTGCAATTAGGAAAATTTGTCTGCGTCCATTTGCACTGTTGTCTGTTGGTAAAACAATAATAATGCGAAATTTTTAACGAACGAATTAAGGAAAATGATACATGTATATTTTTTGATTGTGTTTGAAAGAATGTTTGAGATACTATAAAATCTGTACAAATGTTTATCAATCATAGTTTTTGTGACAATCTGCAATTTATAGGTTTGGAAATCCCCGCAATCTTAAGTTGTATCTTTATTTTCTATTAGTCTTTAAAAATTTAGATATTGTTATAACAATAGCTATTGTAGGTTTTAGTTAAGAACGTGCTGTATTTTTACCATTAGCATATTTAGTATCCATTTTATAGCTTTAAACCGATTTGTTTTTATTGAGGTCATATACCTTTCTGGATTAAGTGTACCTTCCGACACTTCTTAAAAATTTCTTGAGTCTTTTTATTGACCTATTCTTATTAAAAGGGTCTGCTTTCTTCCATTATCGTACATAAAACTCTACTCCCTCTCTTAACCAAAAATGTGTCATCTTAGCTTGCACCTCAATTCTACTCTCTAATAGTAACTAAGCTCAGTTGCTTTTTTGCACCCAGTTTTGAATCACCTCTCATTGGAGAGAACCATACTTGTACTGAACACTTATACATTGTATTATTTACATAAATTCATTAAATAAACAAACAAAAACAATTATAACTATTATTAATTTAGAACAGTTGCGCGTTCAAACAGATTGTTAAAGTCAATATGCGTATTATGTTATGAAGAAATTTATTTAAATGTATATTTTACAGTAACTTATAAATAAAAGACCTATGTGTTGAATTATGTAGCATTATAAACGTAATGCAAATTTTTAACATCCTGACATAATAAAAAAATTATTTTTATATCAGCTTTGTACGTTTTTTTTCATCATAAGACATTATGCATAGCATCAAGTGTGTTGTCATCAGATTTTTAACGTACGTGTCATGGTCATGAGCATCGTTTTTCACGACGTTGGAATACGAATGACATAATTTCATTCGCGGTTTATATTCTTTGTAAATCAGGTACCAAACCTCAATATAGGACTTGCATGACAAAGATCTGGAGTATGAGTTACGTCCTTCCAACTAATAAGTATGTTCATAGAAAAGATTTATAGAGTAGTAATTTTAACCTTGCGGTCTTTGGGTAGAAATCAAAAGAGAAGGCCCTAATTAAGTAAGCAGAATTGGGCTGCACTGCTTAGATTTGGTTGATACTTGGGAGGTAAGTTTCTTCCATTATAAGAATACTTGTTTATGTTTCGCGTGTCTCAAAAGCATAAAGACTAGGGTGGCCTAAAAAAACTCCAAATTTTAAAAAGAACAGGCGTATATTTAGTGCTCCCTCAACGGCGTTAAAACTTTAATAGAGCGTATCTCAGAAATTATTGAAGTTAAATGATTTTAATACAGTTTTCTGGATTCGTTTTGATTTCCTTTATATCCTAAGATAATCTATAAAACTTAATAATCCTAAATTATGAACAATAATATGGAAAATACGCGACATATAAAAGTTTTTATATTAAATTCATCATCGCAGTAGTCCTATTTCTCTAAATCTATATAATTTTCATTTAATTTCTGTTTACCCTAAAATGAACATTTTTAACGTTATTAATGGTTTAAATGATACTTAATATACATTATATTACCTGTTTAAATTACATTCAATAAATAAAAAAATATGAAAAATAATATGTTTTGGATTTTTGAATATTATATTATGTTTCCCTGAAGTTGATCACAAGACCACGTAAATTGAAAGAACCTTTGTTTTTCCAAAACTGGAAATTTTAAACCATTATATAACCTTCAAAATGTTAATTTTAGGGAAAATTAGTAAAAGTTTAAAATTATGCATATTTATAAGAGGAATACAACTGTAATGGTAAATTTAATATAAAAATGTATATATTGTGTATTTTCTATATTGTTATTCATAATTTACGTATATTAAATTTTATAGGTTATCTTAGATTATAGACGAAATCAAAAAGTATTCAGAGACCTATATTAAAATTTATTTATCTATAATAATTTTCGAGATCTACTTTATTAAAGCTTTAACGTTGTTGAGGGAGCACTAAATATACTGTTTTTTGCTCAAACATACCCTAATAAAGACCTTACACATTTTATATTATATTCTTTATACTTTTCTTATAAATAATTTAGTATTAACTTAGGAATTAATCCACCCTCCCCCACTCCAAATAATTAAATGAAGATTAATAAAGGAATGTTTCTTGTTACTAATTGTTATGTCAAAAGAAGTGGTTTTTTAAAACTAAATTTTGAAAAAATGAATAAATACTTTTTTTGGTCAAAGCTTGTATATTTGAAAAAGCACCATAATTCAGAGCAATATTAGCGGCATATATACTAATAAAGTAGAAAGCAGATTATTTCAAGTTTCGCTCTCCATTCTTACTAGCGTATTTTATAATTTACTGTGCGATGAAATATTAAAAAACATACAATTTTTTAACATGAAGAACATTAAACAGAATTAGCTGTCTTATTATAATCTGTTTCAAGGAAAATTGCGCAGATCGTTTCGACAACGTGTCCACTCCGCATACGCATGAAGGTCATGAGTTTAGACTTCAAAGTCACCAATCGACATTGTGGTAAATTATTACTGGTGACCTTTCATGCTAGATAATTATTATCTGACCAACAGAGAAGTAGAGGCTAAATTTCTCATACAGTATTAAAGCATTTATCCGAGTATGACGGATATGATCATCTGATGCCAAGTATATCGTATTATGGAAGCAGCATTAGAGAGAATGAGATTTTAAACGATGCTCACTGCATCAATTTCGTTTTTTATGCTATATCATCGTAATTACACCAGTCGAATCAGCATTCACTAATGGGCAAAAGAATATAACAGTCTTTCATGTAAAAAAGCTGCACTATAGAAACGGGAAATTGGGTAATAGTTTTTCAGGAAAAATTATTTTCTGCAATTTTCTTCAATTTCGTCCAAAACGAAATGTTGCAATAGTTCAACGATACTGATTCCGATTAACAAACGTTCATTGTGCAGTTAGATTAAATTTCAATTTTAATTTATTTACAAACTAACCAAAATGAAAAGTTAAATGCTTTGAATATTTTGAATATTTTGATTTTCAAAAAAATCGGTCGAATTTTCAATTTTTTTAAAAATGTTTATAACTATTTAATAGACCAGGAAAAAAGCTATCAAAAACATGTGGGGTAAAATTTTGTACATTCCATAGGAAAGGAGTTTAGTACCTTCGAAATAGCACGAAACAGCACACAATCAAAAACATTCGAAAAATTCCCCCTCCCCTATCTCGGTAAATTTTTATCTAATCGAAAAAATCTTTTTCCTGTAATGTTGCATCTAGTAGGACAATACTTTACCCAAGTTTGAGTTTGATCAAACAAAGTCAAATTTTCAGGGTGGTACACTTGAGGAATAATGCCCTATATGCGTGTTCTCCAAAAGCAGGGCACTTTGGAGTCTCGGACCACTAGTAACTTATAAAAAAAATAACAAAAACAAACTAAAAAAAACCTTGGCTAACTTCGTCATTTTAGTACAATACAATACTTTTGTAAGAAAAAATTAAGTCATATCATCGTATGCCTTAGCAAACTGCTCTCAAATACTCGAAAATTGCCTTTTTGTGATGTCTCCAGTGTATCCATGTATACGGCGCCAAGTTTAGGGACATGTATAAAAAACAGTCTTCTTCCACTCACAATATTTAGAACAAAAAAGCCACACAACAGACAACTCATTCGTCAAAATTCCATAATAGACATTTAAGAACTTTTTTTGCAGTGAAAAATATTACAAAAAATGTGGCATTTTTATTAGTATCTGATACCGTACCAGATAAGAACTTTCATATTTCTCAATAAAAATCAATGATAAGATAACAAATCCGAAATATGATTTTCGGATATCGTAACGTGTTTTTCGCTGTCAGGGACGCATCTTTACTCCTGGGAGCAGTTGTCGAACAAGCAGGGACCCAGTAGTCGAACAATGCGATCCGAAGTAGAAAGAGGTTAGGGATGATAATTAAGTACTTTTACTGACAAAAAGTAATTAAAGTATTTATAAACAATTTAATAAATATGAGGTGGTAAAAATACATTCTAAATAAATTAAAGAACAAGAATCAAACATTTAAGGAAAATCAACACTTTATACCATTTTCACTATTACATTATTCAACAATTTTTCAAAATTTCTAGATAAAATAAAATTTAGTCTAGAGTTTCATTCAAATGTTTTTTCGTAGTACCAAGTGAGTTTTTAATTTTCCTTTTTTCTATAATAATAAATTTGCTTTTTCTTTAGATAAAGTTTCTTTTTTCAAGGCTTCTGCAATTATTTTACTTTTAATACTTACTATTAATATCAGTTTCCAGTGCTGACAGCACTGATTTTCTTTAAAATACTTTGTTTTTAATTGAATATATAACAGTTTTTCTAAAGCGTAATATTGTTTAACCTTTAAATCTAATCTTTCGATTTCATCCTGTACTTGAAGTTTTTATAGTGTAATTTTGTTTTGAGGTTCTCTTCTATTTCAATTTTCATTTTTTAATTTTACATCATTTTATATCTTTTCTCAATGAAAATCAATGAAAATTGATAAGTGTTCGGGTTTTAGGTTACTTAACATGAGAGAGTATAGAGTAGTATAGAGTATAGAGAGTCTCATTAACATGAGACGGTATAGGGGAGAGGTGCCCACAGGGAGTCAGAAAAACTTCCAACCTTATAGGTGATCTGCTTAAAATTACTTGAATAAGATATATATCTTTCAATTCTATGTATATACATAGAATTGAAATCTAATCCTTCCTGTGTTTGAAACTGGAAAGATAATACCCCTTTGATTAAGCATTTTAGACAAAATCAACAATTTATAAAATGTATCATTTGAACATCGTTGTACCTTCCGAAGGACACAGATAATCACTTATTACATTCAATAAATAAAGCTTTTGACTTCCTTTTACTCGTTGATAAGTTTAATTATTTAGGTTATAATTTGCGAAAACTATCAAGGATCTCAAATTATAACTACAAAATATATAATATTATAATCATCAGTTTTTAATGCTAAATTTCAGGTTAATTCCCTACTGAACGTTGTTTTTTTAAATGTCAGTGATACCAACGCTATATATGCTTGGTTACTATTTACACTTAAATACCCGCTGCAGTATCTTTTATGTACTGCCAAGCTGCCAACCATCAGAAAAAAAACCCTCGTGGTTTTTGACAACGTTAACCTCAATATTTTCAAAACAGAGTCTTAGTTATTATCTCTGTACCCAGAACATCGTTCACTAAATCTTGATATATTATTTAAAATCTATATTTAAACCCAATGTTTCCCTCAAATAAGATGAATATAATGATGACAAATTGTATGTACATAAGTGGAAAACTTTTTAACAGCCCTGTTATTTTTTTAAATCGATGGGTTCTACGAAGATTATGCTATCGTTTTGTTTCCCGTATAAAAGAGTCTATTAGCGCGTTACGGTTACAGACTAGGCTAACATTTCGTTCTCGATAAGAACTGCTCTATAGTATACAGGTTAAATATGAGATTAGACTAGTAGTCATCGTGAACGAAATGTTAGTTAGAGTTTTGAAAAAGATCATTGCAATGTGTCAAAAACGTATTTCATTAAAAAAATACGCAAAGGTCTGCAATGTAACTTTTCTAAAAAATGCTTATGCAATAAAGTCATAGATATTTAGTAATTAAAACATATTTTATTTAACAGTTTTATAGATATTTCTTTTGATTCTCTGTGTACACCGAACAACTGTCAGCACCTCTCCCTTCCCCGAACAAAACCCCAAAAAACTAAAGAAAAAATGAAAATGTTGAATTACCTTTTTTTCTTAACCATATTGATCGTACACTGATCTAAATTGATTTTATACTCAAAAAAACCAAGCCATAAGCTACGAATCAAAAACTGGTTTCTCGAGTTGCCACTAACTTTTTTTTTAACGATGTCGCTACTTTGTTTTTTTTTTTGATATTTCAAATCGTAACTTAAAATATTAAAGTATTTTATAATATTTTTGTGGAAACGATAAAAATGAGCCGTTGGCGATCAAAAGGGAGTACGCGTGGATTCGAAACATCCACTTTTTATCAATTACTTCAAAAACTAAAAACTTAAAAATTTTTGCAAGAGGAAAAAAAGATGCGCCTTGAAATTCTCTACAAATATAAGTCTTTAAAATTAAAAATCGAAATACTTTAAATTAACTTTCAGAACAATACTTCTCAGGCTGAGTCCACGCGTATTTGATCGCCAGCGGTTCAAATGTATATAATTTTCTAAAATTACATAACCCTGACAGTATTCGACTATCGGGTACTGTTCCAGTATAATCGGGTCCACTACCTTATTGCGTTCCTCATATGTGTTACCTTTTAGCAAAGATCTTTTAGCTAACTTCATGCGTAGTGTCTACTTACAATTACTACACGCAGAAAATAAACTAAAAAAAATATTTCAAATTTGAACATGACATGTTACATTTAATGTGTTAATATTTTACAGTACTCTATTGCTTTACATATAATGAGAACAAAAATTGAAAACATTTCGAACATTTTTCCAAAAAAATTTGCCTTTGTCAAAAATTCCCAGTCTGTGAAGAAATACATTGTCGTCGGCAGTATAAACTTTTTAATGTTTATACATATATGAGAGGCAGATGATATTTTGCTTTTAAATAAATAAAAATTGACATAAATTGCAATAGTGAGCAAATGCAAACTAATTTACTTAAGGTTCTATCGACCTTAAGGGGTTAGATACACTTAGAACTTTCAAAAAATCGATTTTTATTTCATTTTCTGAAAGCATAACATTTCAGAAATATCGTGTCTAAATTTCATCCAAATCGGAGCAAAACTTACTGAGATATACGAATTCAAGTAACGGTTGAATTATACAACAGTTGAATTAAGCAACGTTGTATTATACAACGTTTATTTAGAGGCTGTAACTAAAGAAGAAGGCACCGTTTATGATCCTGTAATCGATGATTCGATGTAAGTTGAATAATTATGATTTTATGTACATGTAAATTATACTCAAAACTTTAAACGCGCTTTTCTCGAAACCATGTTTTTGTCACGAATCCGAGATAATTTGCGCGGCAAAATTGAATTTATTTGAAAGTTCAAGTAATTATCTATTATGAGGTAGGTTTGCCCACTTTTGAGGCTGAAAAGCCTCCTCGTCTCGAGTCAGAATAGAGCTTTTAATTTACTGAAAAATTAATTTAAGGAAGGTTCGTTCAAGTAATATTCATTATTTAATTTAATATTTAATTTAATATTTATTCATTAAACAAAATTATTGGATGTATATATACTAATAGTTAACATCTCTAAGTCCGAAACTAAAGGAAAATATTACAAGTTTAATAATCGAAATTTCGCGAGACCGAGTGACAGAGCTTCGCCGTAAGAAAGTCGATCAAAATCTGATCTTTCTTCTAGATCGAAAAAAACTCTTGAGGCCCTTGCGCATCTTGAGAGTCCCTTGCGCAGCCCTACTCTAATTATTTTATGTCTGTTGCACCAATCATAATTAGTCCTTGATTTACACGTGTGCCTAGTCGATTATCTAAATCCAATTCGAAGAATCGTTTTACGACCAAATTCGGTTGGCGCCAAGCTCGGTCACTCATTTCTTTAAAATAACAAAGTCAAACGATATCTAATTTCCTAGACCTAACAGTTTGTCAAATACTTTAATTTATTACTTCTATACTAACCATAGTTCTCTTTTAACACTACATAAATGTCATCATACATTCATTCTTAGTTTACAAAATCAGATTAAGTTTCAAAAGCAGTTTCTTAAAATCTTTTAATCAATTTTACTTTGGTTTTCTCACACATCTCAATCTCACGTTCTCGTAATCAACATTAGTAAATAATTCTAACTCTAAATTTCCTTTTGATAATGAGTTATACATTCCATCACGATTCATTAATATTTATGTTAAAACTAGCTTAAATTACACAAAGAGTAACTCTTTGAACAAAAGTTCCTTATGTTTAGTGCTGAAATTAATAATAATTTTAATACATTTTTCAATATAATATAGTCGATTCGCCTTGTTTCCCTAATTACCAATCTCTCTCAGTTCAATTAATTTTTCTCTTTCTTTTATTTCAAAAATGCAATTATTGTATTAATATTTGTAAATTTAAATTGATTTGAATTTTGTACGTCTAGGAGGTGTTGCCTCTTTTGGGACAAAATTTAACCAATCATATTTTCCAGGACGTTACATTTTCAAAGTCAGTGAACACTCTAGCGCCAAAACGGCTGAACCAATCGTTATCAAATTTTGATCAGTTATTAAAAATATAAATGTCTCCCAAATAACCGAAAAATATTTTTATTTTATCCATTTTCTTTTTAGCCAAAAATTCCAAAAATTTTTCCGCGAAAAAATTTTCTTTTTCAAACATTCGCAATTATAGTCGAAAATTTAAATTTGGCCAAAATCGATCATTCATTTCGGAGAGAAAGTGGTTTTCTATAAAATAAAGCGAAAATTTTTTATTTCAGATGATCCACATTTAACCAGGAGTGTTCACCGCAAAACGCTTTTTTTGGGAGCTTCTGGAGTGTTTATCACTTTTTGGAGCTTCACGTGTTTATCACTATTTTTTCACAAAAAATTTTTTATAACTTCTTGAAATATGTATAAATCAACTGCCAATATATTAATTTCAAAATAAAAATACCAGTCCTTAAAAAAAATTTCTGAAAATTTCCTTTTTTTGATGTTCTAAGTGTATCGAACCCCTTAAGGAACACATTTTTGTCAGGACACTTGCACTCGATATTTTCGAGCGAATTAGATATTTTAATTAGTGATATTAATCCGTTTGTCAAAGCATTTAGAATGATGTGCAAACTCAAGTTAGCAGAAGAAGTACTTATAAAATCTTTCAATCAAAACGTGTGAGATAATCAAATGTGGATAAAACGTAATAGGTTACAAAGATGGTAGTCAAGAACATGAACATGATGAAATTGAAAAATATCTGTATACACTTTATGTGAGTTCAACAGAAGGAATGTATAGATTATTAGAACATAATACACATGAACAATCACATGCAACATATAGATTAGCTGTGCATTTGCCAGATCATCAACAAATATATTTCAAAGAAGGATTTGAGACAGAAGCAATTAATAATTATTAAAATACAACTCTAACTGCATGGTTTGAACTCAATGAGATCCAAGAGCCTGTAATTCTTCATATATTGAAATAAAAAATCATTATGTTTTCATAGAATCATCAAAATCATGGGAAATTAGAGAACAATTTGTGAGGCCTCTGATTAGTGGTATTTATTTTGTCAATTCAAAAGATATTGAGAGGTTTTATTTACGAACATTACTACTTTACGTCCTTGGTGCGAAGTCTTTTGAAGACATAAAAACTTTTGATGGATTTACATATAATACTTTTGAAGAAACAGCACGCACAAGAAAGTTATTGATTGACGATAACGTGTCGGATGATTGTTTAGCTAAGGGTGTATAAAATTTTCTAAAGAAATATCTATACAACGAGCATTAATGGTAATTAACGAAGTACTCAATTATCATGGATTTAAATTAGATCATTTCGGATTACCATCTATTGATCAACAAATTTTACAAAATTATAACTCTCTAAGTATAGAAAATAATTTAAACACGTTAGAGTCATTGAAAGCAGAAGCTGAAATCCTTATTAAAAGTTTGAATAGTTCTCAACTTCAAATCTTCGATACTGTTTTGGATGCTGTTCACAACGACGATTTTATCTATAGATATATATTTTTTGATGGACCTGGTGGTAGGGGAAAAAGTTATTTGCATAATACCATTATTACAGCTATCGAAATCGACGAGTTTGTCGTTTTATCAGTTGCACGGACTGGTATATCTGCTGATCTTTTAAAAGGTGAACGAATATCGCATTCTATGTTTAAATTTCCTATACCATTTAACGAAGATTCAACATGTAATATCAGTGGAATTTATTTTCAAAACTAAGCAAGTTCAAATTATTCGAAGTGCTAAACTCATTATTTGGGACGAAATAACAATGGTACCCAAATATGCTTTACAAGCAATGGAGTTAATGTTACGAAATATTAAAAATAGTAATAAACCGTTTGGCGGTAAAGTTATTTTACTTTCTGGTGCCTTTTGACAAACTTTTCCAATTGTCCGACATAGTAGACGAATTCATATTGTTGAAACGTGTGTTAAAAGTAGTAATTTGTGGAAGCATTTTAAAAATATGTATTTGCAGACAAATATTACATTAGGTGATAATCAAGAAGAATTTGCGAACTGATTATTGAAAATCGGTGAGGGTAAAGCTCAGAATTTATTCGAAAAAGAAAATCAGGTTGTGAAAATTCCCCAGGAATTTATTTCAAAGGGAAATTTAATTGGTGAAATGTATGGCTCATCAATAACTCCATATAATAAATCTGTTTAATCTTTTGGCATACTCTCACCGACATATTCTTGATGTACTTAACTTTAAACGAAGCTATTTTAACAATATTAGAAGGAGAAGAAACAATTTACTATAGTATAGATACTCATAGTAAGAATGATTCAGTAGAAATTAATAAAATTGTTCCTGTTTAATTTTGAAACAGTTTAATCCCGAACGGTTTATCTCCACACAAATTGTGTTTAATGAAAGAAGCTATAATCATGCTTTTGAGAAATATGAATCTTATTCAAGGACTATGTAACGGTACTAAATTAGTAACACGAAATTTACTAAATAATGTAATTTATGCGGAAATTATTTCTGGAAAGTTTAGCGGAGAAAATGTCTTTATACCTCGTATTGATTTATCACCATCTGCAGATGCGTTTCGTTTTAAAATGGTAAGATAACAATTTCCAGTTAGACTTGCTTATGCTATGACTGTAAACAAATCACAAGGTTAAATAAAAAATAAATAAATTTGATAAACTAGGCATATTTTTACCCAATCCTGTATTTAGCCATGGTCAATTATATGTGGCATTATCTAAAGTAAAATCGAAAAAGGAATTAGAAATTCATCCTGTAGGTTCTTCAGTGTTCAGTAATCCGTAATATCGTGATTAATTATATATTATGTAAAAATATTGTATATCACGAAATACTCTAATTAAGGGGGTCGTCTCATGTGACAAGCGTTTTTCTTACACTTTTTTATGAATTTTTTGTGACGATTAATACAGGCCAGTAAGCATTTATTTGTATAGAGACGAATCACGTCAAGTAGGCATCCCAATTTCCAACCCAATCAAATGTTATAAAATGATAATATCAATCGAATCTTCACACTAAAAGTAACTCATAAAAGGAGGACTTTCGACAATAGAATTTGTTTAAATATTTGTTTTCGTGCAACAAACATTTATGAGTTTTTTTTATAATAATTCATTGCGTTCAAACTATTGAATATTTTTAAACGAAATTTTGCACACATACTATTGAAACACAGCTCTTTCACATAAAAAATATTGCGATTCTCAATAAACAATTTTTCCATATTTTTAATAACATTTTCATAAACAAATGGCATAATTACTAACTTCTCAATGCTCTAATCGTCTAAATCTTTGGTGGTACATGTAAAAATTATTCAACACTAATAATTCGAAAAAAAATTTTACTCCCCGCCATTAACTTGCTCAGAAAATGTATAATTGCGAAGCGCGGCGCAGCGCGCGGCTCGGGCCCATGACGCACAGTGGGTTACAAAAATTTTCGCGGACCTGAATTCATGAAAGACAATAAATAATTTGTTATTTTATAAACAATTGACCATATCAGGTATTTATGATGACATAAATGAAGTTTTTTCTAATGAATCGGACAAAAATTACAGACATATGTCACTTACTTACCCAATTATCAACAGTATCTTACTGTTATAACTAACATTTAAGCATTTTTAAAACTCTGAAACTTTTTAATTTTTTCAAAACTTTTAAACTTTATATTTTTTTTAGCTTTCAAACTTTGTAATCTTTTTTTTATATGAAAACTATCCGATTAATGAAAGTATAAAAAAATGTTTAAATGTTAGTTATAAACAGTAAGATACATTGAAAACCCAGAGTTTTTACTTTTATAAATAGCCGAGAAATGCATTTGTTAATAAAATTTCTTTAAACGGACGTTAATTTGTATTGAATGACTAAATCGGGTAAGTGACATTTGTCTGTAATTTTTGGCCGATTCATTAGAAAAAACTTCATTCATGTGATCATAAATACCTGATATGATCAATTGTTTATAAAATAACAAATTATTTATTGTCTTTCATGAATTCAGTTAAAAATCGGTTTCATTCCATAAATGATTTATATTTAGTGCAAATAAATTGACGAATCACTGTCAATCCCCATGAATCCATTCTCACCCACTTATTTGTTTATAACAGACTCAATAAATTTTTTAACAATTTCTAAGCTATTGGAAAACTTTCCTAGATAGTTGCTTCATTGTTTCTAGGTATTTGGGATTGAATACAAGTATTTCTCGAAACTCGGTACTCAAGAAACTAAAATTTTTTTTTTCAAAATATGGATCGACAGTTTTGTGCGGAATTTTATAAGCTTTAATTTAAAGAAAAAAGTTTCAAATCGGTTCAGAAATAGCTTCTAAATATCAATTTGTCCGCGAAAATTTTGGTAACCCACTGTGCGTGGGCCCGAGCAGCGCGCTGCGCTGCGCTTCGCAATTATACATTTTCTGAGCAAATTAATGACGGGCAGTGAAATTTTTCTTCGGATTATCAGTCTTGAATAGTTTTTGCATGCACCACCAAAGATTTAGACGATTAGATCATTGAGAAATTAATAATAATACCAATTGTTTATAAAAATGTTATTTAAAATATGGAAAAATTGTTTACTGAGCATTGCAGTATTTTTTATCTGAAAGAGCTATCTTTCAATAGTATGAGTACAAAATTTCGTTTAAAAATATTCAATATTTTGAGCGCAATGAATTATTATAGAAAAAAACACATAAATGTTTGTTGCACGAAAACAAATATTTAAACAAGTTCTATTGTCAAAAGTCCTCCTATTATGAGTTACTTTTAGTTTGAAGATTCGATTAATATAATAATTTTATAACATTTGCTTGGGTTGGAAATTGGGGTGCCCACTTGAAATTTTACGTCCAGATATGGTATTTATTTTTATTTTTATGATGATCCTAAAGGTCATATCTAGGTCAATTTAAGCTAGTAACTTGATAGTTCAAATGACGATTGAAAAAATACGAAATTGTGTCTTCGTGGAACTTGACTGCAGTGTTCATACGTTTTGAAGGGCGCTGAGTTCAAATTCGAGATCCATTACACCGCAGTACGTCAGGGTCAAGAACGTTTGAAGGTCTAGTTGAGGTCAATCAAGTCGTTTGAGAGGCGATGACTAGTTTTTCTATGATTTTCAGGGTTGCTATATCTGGATACGGTCTCAGAAATGCCCCAAACCTGTCACCCCGATCACAAATGATATGTGCATAGTTTGTGAAACTTCTGTCCAGGCACATATATCGATTCAGCCGTGCATTACCTTAATATAGATGAAGGTACTCCAAGATGCAAACAGCGTTTCATGTTATTACAAAAATTCACACTTTTCTTCCTTTGTAGCGAAACTTTTTGTCCTCAAAAGATCTATGTAACGGATTTCTCTTTCTCTTCTGCATCTTCATCTCGGTGTCCCTCTTAAACATCCAACAAAAATCTGTCATCATGTTTACATCCCACTTTCCTTGATACCGAAATTCTATTTCCTTAATATCTTGATGAAAACGTTCTTCCTGGAGGTGTCCTGGATTCCAACACTCGAAAAATTTAGGTGTGATAAAAAAGATGTTAAAGTCAAACATATTCGTCACTGTGACGATCTTCATCAGAGTATACAAGATATTATATTTATTAGGTATTTTTAAGACAAATGTACTCGTCATAGAGAAAGTGGCCACATGTATCTCAGCTCATAAAGGTTTTTTGGATTTAAAAAAATGTTGTTTTACTGGGGGATTTTTGGGTTTTTTTGTTGGATTTTGAGGATTTTTTTTTTTTGGGGGGGGGGCTTTGTTGTTTGTAATATCTACAAGTAATGTGAGACATCTCGTATATTTTCAATTTTCTGTCTGTGAATCGAAGAATTTTTCGTAAATTGTCATCAACATGTTAGATAACTTCTTTCAATTTTGAATGACTTGAAAATTTACTTGAAATACAGCAGAAATTAGATCTTTTTTACCACAGCTAAATTTTTCGAGTGTCGGAACACAGGACACCTCCACGTGGTGATGGTGGAAACGGTTTTTTTTTCTTTTTTCCGGCTAAATCCTGGGGTGAAGGCATGATGCCGTCATGGCCGATGATACTGGATGCCCAGTATCGGCGGTTCGTTAGGGTAAGCAAGCGGGCCCGCAATCGTCGTTTTCATGCGACCGCAGCTCTAGATTGTGGCTTGTGTAGAGTATAATACTACAAGTAGAGACTCTAGTTCTCATAGGTGCAACAGAAAATCTGATAGTTTATGTTGCGTTTGTGGTACATTTGAAGTACTGAAATATCGAAGAAGCTTATCTGCTAAGTACATAAATATTTATGAAACTTGCTTTGAGCTAAAGATTGTCAACCAAGAATTAGAGTGGATACCTCACATAATATGTCATTCCTGCAGAATATGGTCCGAACTATCATGTCAAGCAGACTGCTATATCTGTATAACAAATACGTTTGGCTTTAACATAAGTAGTAAATCTACATAGTCCTCCATCATAGTCGAAGAACCAGTTGAAATGGACTGGTCAGTCACGTTCGAGGAGAGGGAAATTAGTGGAAGCTCACAATCAAATGACAGTGAAGAAAATGAATATTTACCTGATAATATTAAGTACAAGACCCCAGAAACGTTCAACCAATACGAGTTGAATGATCTCATAAGAAATTTAGGATTGCCCAAAGATGGAGCTGAGTATTTAGCCGCAGCATTAAAAAAGAAAAACTTGTTGTTAGCCGGGACTAAAGCTTGTGCTTATCGGATCAGGGAAGAGAAGTTTCGGGAATTCTTTCACAAAGAGAAAGAAAATTCGCTAAAATTTTGTACAAATGTGAGAGGGTTGATGAATGAATTGAAACCTAATATTTATAAGGCTGAAGAGTGGAGACTGTTCATCGACTCTTCAAAACGGAGCCTGAAATTTGTCCTTCTGCACAATGGAAACTCTTTTGCACCTATTCCGATAGCTCATTCAACAACGTTGCAGGAAACATACGAGAATTTGGTAATAGTCTTGGAAAAAATTAATTACTCAGAACACTAATGGAAAGTCTCCGGCGATCTTAAAATTGCAACTCTGATTTTGGGACAACAATCAGACTTTACAAAAAATCCCTCTTTCTTATGTTTCTCAGATTGTAGAGACAAAAAGAATCACTATGTACGAAAAGAGTGGCCAAGAAGAACAGAATTCTATCCAGAGGCCAAAAACATCATCCGCGAACCTTTAGTAGATCCATCAAACATTTTGCTTCAACCCCTTCATATCAAACTTGGTCTCATGAAGTAGTTCGTCAAAACTGTGGACAAGAATGGTGAATGTTTCGGATAGTTAGGGCAGAAGTTTCCAGACATAAGCGATGCCAAACTAAAACAAGGTATCTTTGATGGACCGCAAATTTGTCACAAAAATGAATCGTGACAAAATCGATGCATGGACCAGTTTCCAAAAAGTATCAGAGAATTTCTTAGGAAATCAGAAAAGTGATGATTTCGAAAATTTAGTTCAAGATTTATTGGAAAACTTCAAGAAGTTGAGTTGTTTGATGAATTTGAAATTACATTTTCTACACACTCATCTCGATTACTTCCCGGAAAATCTCGGAGACTACAGTGAAGAACAAGGTGAACGTTTTCATCAAGATATTAAGGAAATGGAATTTTGGTATCAAGGAAAGTGGGATGTAAACATGATGGCAGATTTTTGTTGGATGCTTAAGAGGGACATCGAGATAAAGATGCAAAAGAGAAAGAGAAATCCGTTACATAGATCTTTTGAGGACAAAAGGGTTCGCTACAAAAGAAGAAAAATGTGAATTTTTGTAATATTAAGGTAGTGCACGGCTGATTCGATATATGTGCCTGGACAGAAGTTTCACAAAGTATGCACATATCATTTGTGATCGGGGTGATAGGTTTGGGGCATTTCTGAGACCGTATCCAGATATAGCGACCCTCAAAATCATAAAAATACTATTCATCACCTCTCAAACGACTTGATTGACCTCAACTAGACCTTCAAATGTCCTTGACCCTGACGTGTTGCGATCTAATGGACCTCGAATTTGGACTCAGCGACCTTCAAAACGTATGAAAACTGTAGTCAAGTTCCATGAAAACAAATGTTCGTATTTTTGCAATCGTCATTTGAACTATCAAGTTACTAACTTAAATTGACCTTCAAATGATCTTTATTATCATCATAAAAATATAAATGAACTTTGGAGTCAAACAGATTGCAGATTCGGATTCAGTGTCCGTTAAAACCAAAGAAATGATAGTCATCTTCTGTCAATCGATTTTTTTGCCGATTTGACCTTTAAATGCCCTTAAATATGAAGTGATAGAGCAAAACGGACTTCAGATTCGGATTCAGCGCGTCAAAATACATACGAATATATAGGGCCGGAATTAGACACTACCACTTTTTTTTGTGTGCCTGTGTAATTTACTGAATGATCATTAATATAATAATTTTTATATAATTTAAGTAAATTTAATAATTTATTATTAAAATCGAAAATTATATAAAAAATTAAATAAAATTATATAATTATATAAACTATAAAATATTCCAGTATTTACCACCTATATAAACACTTTTTGGTCCTTTTTGCCAATAGTTTCAATGTCGCCAACGAAATCCACAAATCTTATCAATTCACTGAAATGAAATAATTTTAATTAGATATTAAGCCGTACAATCTAGATGTTAAACCGTATCATCTGAATGTTAAATTCTGAAATCCTTGGATTATAAAACTTAAAATCTAGATTATACGCTTTATCATCTAGATCGTACGATTTTATATTTAGATCGTTGTCCCATAGTTAACCTTCCAAGATCATATATGTTACAATGCATTTTTCTCAGTGTACCTGTTCCGTCGTCACAATGCTTTGTTGTGAAACGGGCTTTATAGTATTGAATCTACGCGCGAAATTGAGGCGGTAGCTTTGTATTTCGCGCAATTATTTGTGTTTGCGGAATGTGACTCTTTTCTGGTTGGCCTATCACCTGTTAAATTATTATAATTAGTGGAATAGGTTGAGCTTGGTAGGGATGAGCGTGAGAGCTTCCGATAGCCAGAGCGTTTAAAGATTTGCTCCTAGTAACGTATTTAAAATTATTGTTACGTTTGAGGCCATACGAAAGAGCTCTCAGCGTGGCGATTTTTACGATGATTATTTTTACTCTGACTAATTAAATGGTCTGGGATTTCTCCGCTATCGATCCTTTCGACATGGAAGTTCCTGGATGAGATGTTTAATGATCGCCATCGTTTTTCGTTATCAGTTATGGTTGATCTATTTCTTTTGATTCGCTTCGATCAGCCAGGGAAGTCAATATATCGAGAAGCAATGGGATTGTATGTTCTTCCATTTTTGGCGATCCTGAATTCTGTTATAAAGGTTGCGTGAGTACCACAGAATTTGGTTATTTTTCGATTATTCGTGTATTTGTTTGATATTTCTTTCGCTCGACATTTCTATGTATTATTAAATCTCATGAGGTAATTTAACTTAATTTGCGGTTTTATATCAATTGTATCAATTGTGAATTTTACAACTATATGATTTTGGATGTCTACCCGTAATTGCGGTTTATATTTTATATTTTTACGATCGTTTTAATCTTACGTATTTTTGCGAATTAATTCTGTTTGGTAAAGTTGTCTAGATATCTATTCTTCATATGATTCGATTTTTTTTCTCGCATCGCTTAATATTTTTGATGAAATTGTCGTTACATTTGAATATTGAATATTGATACTTCTAAACGGTAGCGATTGATTTATGATCTTGTTTGTGTACATTCCCATTGGTTTATGTGTTGATATTGTATTACTTTTATTATTGATTGTGTCAAACAATGACATTTTAGATTTAAATAATAATTCGATTAACCGTATTCTCAATTTCTTTTCTCAATCGCCTGCTTTGCCAAATTACTATGAAAAATTAAATTTCTTGTCCTCATCTTTTTTAAATTTAGCAGTCGTGCATACGCATTGTAACTTTAAATAAAACTAGTTGGTTACAAAATCAAACTCTTTGAATAGTAGATAAGGATAAAGAAATGCTCCTACGCATGAGCGGCGTTGGCACCTAACACAGTTCATATTGATCAATCGTACGATACAGAGCTCTCATGCTCTAGTTAAAAAATATCAAGCCACTGCGCGTCCTTTTGCTTGTTCTCATCCAAGAGTTCGGAAACCGTTCGCTCTGTCCGATCGGAGATCCCTAGTCACATCAACAATATCAATAATATCAAAACGCCTGTTCTCATCTAAGAATTCGAAACCGTTCGCTCATTTCGATCGGAGATCCCTAGAATCGGATCGGATCAAGAATCAATATAAAAATCAAACCCGACTACGTGTGTGATGAAAACGCCGGTTCTCGTGTTTTTTTGTGTTCAATTTTCATTCTTGAGTCTTTGTTTTCATAATTTAAAATAAGATCATTCAATTTAGTAAAGTGTGATAAGTCTCTGTGATGAATTCTACATAGAATTCATCTTCGTGGATTCTCATGCGAGAAAGTGTGAATAATTCATGTGATGTGGATTATTCCGCGAGAAAAATCAATAAGTGTTTATTTTCAATAAAAGGGGTTTTTATGCCTCTCGTAAGCTTTTTCCCTAAAGTGATGTTTTTATTGAACGGTTTCCTATCATCTAATTCAATTCTAGTTCATAAATTCAGTGTTTAATCATCTTCTTAATTCTCACGTGCAAACAATTTGAATTCTAAAATACATAACATAAATTTATTAACTAAGTGGTTGAACCGTTTCTGGCAAAACCACTCGAAACAACACAGTACCCTTTATGTAAACCAATGGTCATCCAATTATTCATAATGAACGCATTTGTTCTAGATGTCAAGGCGAATCCATTTAAACTAGTTCACTGTCGAACCACTTGTATTCGCACTTGCAAGAAAGTCTGTCTAACTTGACGTGTTCACGCTTCCACCCTAATTACCGAACGCATCGAAAACTGTTAAAACATCGATCCTAATTATGAAGAAATATGATTCATCTAGCTAAAAATACTCCAAATCCTCCCACCTTTCTTTCAATCAGCAAGATTCAAAGAAAACATAAATTAATGCAACTGCGTAGTTTCACCCTCTAACTGTCAACTTTCTTCGGTAATGTTTAGCGGCCATTTTGGTACTGGGTGATTTATTGGAAAATCGGATATAAAAACGGAGGGTTTAGGCTCAAAAAGCCAATTTGTTTTCATCTGCTGAAGTGTGTCCATCGAGTCTGTCTAAGAGTCTTCACCGAGTCCAGTGAGAAATCAAAGACACATCTTCTAAGTTCTAAAAAATCCTGTGCCGAAAAGTACCCTTCGATATTACAAGTCCCATTAAGAAGTTCCATTCCAGTCAACAAACCTGACACTTTTTTTTATAATATAAATCTTTTAAAAAAATGTATAAATACTTTTCCTTCCACAAGCATGAAAAATTTTCGCTTATCAGTTTTAAAAAAAGATGGGGGGGGGGGTGAAAAATTTTGTGGTCAAGGGCCCCTTCTCGGGGTGTGGGGGTCATGGACTAGACGAAAAAAGCAATAACACAGACTGAAAGCCTTGTTCTGAAATAAATTATTATAATGAATGTTTCCTAATTCATGCACAAAATAAAGAAATTACCTTTTGGATTTGAACGACCTAGTAGGATTTTGTAACGTTACACCCAAACTGGGTAAACCACACCCGAACCTCTATTTTAAACACACACATTTCGGCTTCTAATGGAGCAATGATTCAGGCTCTAAAAAGCGTCTTAGTAGAAACCTAGCACTACCTTGTATTTCCAGTCTCATGATCTAAAGATCATGCATACCAAAATGGCGCGCATTCGATTCAAATCGCTGGGAATACCGTACCCACTGTGGGCTCAGAGGATTAAAACCAATTTTGAATTATTAAAATTCAATTCAAATGAAAACATCATACAGTACGGATGTGGGTCCGATACTGATGGAAATTTTCAACTGAAGATCAGAATTAATGAATTTAATGTAAATTTTTGTAAAGGCAGAAGAAATAGAAGTTATTATTGTAAATATTTGATTTAAATTGTCTTATTTCACTTTAGTACGAACAGAGTATGAATCTAATTCACTTTCAGTGAAGTATATCACTAAACAGTAATATATTTCATTTCTGTTGGTGTGATTTTCTCCGCACCTCGCATTATTTGAAAAAAGTTAGAGATGAATTGTTCAATTTTTTGCGTACTACGAACATCCGTGCACAGAATTTTTAAATAAAAAAATGGTTTCAAAAATTTTTTAAATGCTCCAACTATGTTAATCTTTATCCAAAATATATGACCAACGAACTTGACATTCATTTTAGGACACTAAACGAGTATAACAAATGCTAATACAATCATAAAAACTTGTTTTTCGTGTTTAGGGGGTCCCAAAACGTGGACATTCGACAAAATCTGGGGTGTCAAATTTTACACAAAATTTAATACATTTTCTCTGATGAGAATGTAATATATTTTAGATAGGTGTGCCGGTCATGTGGAAGTTGAAAAAAATTTCCAAAGTTGTGATGATAAATTATGGAAATTTATCTAAAATTTGCGAGGGGTTGACAACTCGGCCAAGCGGGTGTACACGTACTTCTGACTTCAAGATATTTCAGGATATTTCACTTTTAGAAGATTTCACTGACTTCAGGAGATTTCAGGAAAATTCAAATGAATTCACGTGACTTCAAGTGAATTCACATGACTTCAAGTGACTTCAGTAGATTTCACTGACTTCAGGAAATTTCAAGAAAATTTAAATGAAATCACGTGACATCAAGTATTTTACGTAGAAATCCCCCTCCCACAATCCACATAAATTTGATGTTTTCTAAGTAAAATACCCGGTAAATTACTGAAAGAAACCTTGTAATTTACCTTACACTCAGAAAAAAACATGTTTTAAATCAATACTTTTATTTTAATAACCCAAATTTAATAGCTATTTACTTTACAAGGCGACATGTGAAGTACAAAGCTTTTCATGACCACTGTGACGAATTCGATTTTTCAAACAATAGTCCGAATTTGCACTAGTGAACTAGTACAGTCAGGATTGCGAGAAATAAGCTGGCTGGGGCCCCTTAAGCGTGTTCGGGAAATACTCTCTCTCCTCCTCCCTCTCAATCCTTTCGTATTCTATCCAATCGTATCTTATTCTATGTTATCCTATGGTATCCTGTTATATTGTATTCAATCCTATCATATCGTATTGTATCCTGTACGATAGAATAAATACAACCGAATACGATAGGATACGATTGGATTGGATAGGATACGATAGGATAAATACGACAGGATATGATAAGATACAATAAAATACGATAGGATAAAAGAGGACAGGATACGATAGGATACGATACGATCGGATAAAATACGACAGGATAAGATATGATACAATAAAATACAATGGGATAAAATAGGGCAGGATACGATAGGATAAGAGAGAGAACCTCTGGTTTACTTATTTCGATATTTTAGGATATCTATATCTATTTTAGGATACCCTATTTTACTTCGAGACGCTTAACAGACACCGAAAATCGATGTTTCGTTACACGTATCATGAAAAATTTTTTGGGTGTAGATATTTTACTTGCCGAACCGTAGCGTAGAGAGAACTATGGGGGGAGCGAATCATTCGCCTCAAAAAGAGCGTAAAAGAAGGTTTGCCAAATTATAAAATTAATTTTCTCCAGCTGATCGAAACTGTCGGTAATGTAAGGCATGAATTTGATGGTGCATTAATGTGGATTCAAGTGAATTTGCATGAATTAAAGTGACTTGAGAAGATTTCACTGACTTCAGGAGATTTCAAGAAAATTCAAATAAATTCATGTGACTTTAAGTGAATTCACGTGACTTCAGATATCTCGGGAAATTTCAGATATTTCAGGAGGATTCAGAAGATTTCAGTGCAAGTGTAAACCTGATTTCACGAGTTGTCAACCCCTCGAAAATTTGCTTTTATTCCAGTAATTTTTTTACCGTTCGGTTTTTGAAAAAAATAAAAAGGCACTATATTCTACTTTGTCTACTCTATAAAATGGTACCAAACTAAAACATGTGCCAATAATAGATCCATAGTATAGGATTTTAGAAAATCACTTTAGAAAATCACTTTTTCGGCTTACATACTTATTTATCGACAGCTAGGTGAAATTTTATGTTGGAAAACTGTTCTTCTACTCTTGTATTATATATTGGTAAATCAGCAATTGCGTAAAGGAAGTCCGAGTGAGTTTTCAAGTCCATAATTCAGAGAAGTCAAAACTATTTGAAGGGTGTAAATCCAAAAATACCTATAAGAGCTACTTTCGATATTTTATGAGCGGACGAAAAAACATTCGCATTTTGTCATTTTGTCATTTTTCAATATTTTTTTTCTGTAAAATATTATTAGTAGATTACAGTGGAATACACCACGTGTTAAAATTTAAAACATTTCCGACTAACGTTACAAAAGAGAGCCGTTTCAAATTTGACCAAGTATAAGTCGAGAGTGTATGGAAATCCAAAAGTACATACTTATGAACCAATAATAATAATAATACACGTCGTGTATACAATTCACCATTTTTATGTTGTTACGACGACTAGAATACTGATTTTGGTATTAAAATACTTGTAAACGAATATAGTATTAAGGGGTTATTCTACTTTATACGCTAAAAAAAAAAGATATTTTTCAACATTTTTTTTTAGTATGTCATGAAAGATATGGATATAAATATTTTTAAGTACGATAAAACATGTCTTAAAATACGTAAAAAATTGTTTTTTATTTATTTTATTGCATTGTTATTGTTTTAAACGCGTTTTCCTCAAAACAGCGTTTTTAAAACGGTACCAACAAGGAAAAAAATTTGGTACAGTTACTGCCCCTATAGATACAACTGCTGCGTTTAACGTGGGATAGCTGTTGCTCTCTGTATATGTGCATCAACTGTCCGGTTGCAGGGGAGTTACTGCACCTGAGGGATAGCAGTTGCATTTATCGAAGGAGCACAACGCTCTCTCTGCCAAAAGACAGTAACTACTGCACAAAAAGTACAGTTGCTAACCTAAAATAGCGCAACAGTCGTCCTTTATTGTGGTGCAGCAGCAGCACTAGAGGTAGTGCAGCAACTGTACCAAATTTTTTTGCGTGAAGGATTTTATGAAAACTATTCGATCGATCCTTATGAAATTTAAACCACACATTCTATACATATTGAACTAGGTCTGTAACCTCTAATATTTTGAAATATAACATTTTTACTAATTGTTTAAATAAAAAAACACTGAATATTAAGTATACCTCTACCTTAAGGTAATTATTTTTAAAATTTTCATTTGTTTAAATAGTTATTTTTTCGAAAATTCATTTTCTTAAATAAGAATTGATCAGTATTGGTTTAATGGAATATTCGTGAACTATTTTTCAAGTATTTATACAAATTGAATTTGTTTAAATAATTTTTTTTTTCGAAAATTCTTTTTTTATTAAAGATAATTACTATTTATTTAGAGGAATATTTATTAACATTCGTTAATTAAATTAGAATTATTTAAACAAATTTTTTTTCAGAAATCTTTTTTTTTTTACAAATTTCTTATTCAAGTATTAAATCAGGTTTTATAAATATAATTTGATTGGTAGCCTGTTATTCTATTTATTACATTTTTTCATTGTTTAAACATTAATAATAGCATTTATTTCTGAGATTTCATCGAATTACAAAAAAGTTCGATGAAAAGATTTTTGATGGAAAGATTGTTGCTAAGTTTATTATAAGTCCTCAGGTAAACTCGAAAGTGTTGAATACGTTTTGAAACGTATTTGAAAAATATTTCACCTAAGACTTATTTATATCCTACTCACTGAATTCCCAAAGTTCCTACAGGTTATGGGCCCAGGAAAAAAAAAGTGTAGTAGATAAAAATAAAAATCTTTGGTGTTCGGGAAGAAGCGCGTGTATTGCTGTGAAAGGATAATTTTGAAACCTGGAAGTTAAAGGTAAAAGCATTATTAATGAAAACGATGCTTCGTCGTACGTTGGAGGGTTATCACCCAAACCAGAACCTATAGAAGATGATGCGATTCGGACTGCCGCCATGACGGCATGGGACGCAGCCGATTTAAAAACACATTCTGATTTAATTTTGGCAATAAGTCCGTCAAAATTAAAACAAATTAAAATGTGTACAACGGCGAATAAAATTTGGGTCAAGTTACACTCAATTTACCAATCAAAGGGTCCGCAAAGAAAAGCAACTTTGCTAAAACAGCTTGCTTTTCAAAAATGATTGAAGGTGAAGATGTGCGAGATCACATGCATAAATTTTTGACACTGTGGATAAACTGCAAGAGATGAACATAACTCATAAATAATTGACAAGTCTCGTTTTAACGGTAGTTTTCAAGGCACGGTGGGGATGTGTTAGGTGTGTCAAACCCATATTTGTGGTACATGAAATTCTTTTTTGGATAGTCCTCAATAAACCTCTATACTTTCCCATAACATTTTCCTAAATCCTGAAAAATTATTCCAAAAACTCCAAAAAGTTATTTTTCCTCATGCAATTTATATGGGAAACTTCAAGTCAAAATAGGCACGTCTTAAAATCAAAATTAAAAAATATATGACATTTCTTTTTTCGGATTTAGAATCCAATTGGAGGGATCGAGAGTCACCGGTCGCGATGCCATCTAGCATCGTAAACGGTTACGATGTGAACAATGTTTTGGGTGAGGTTGGGTTAGGTTGGTTTGATGTCTGTAAACGGTGGACAAACGAGGATTTTGCATGAATTTGTAAAGAAAAATATTGTTTGATACAAGAGGCCTAAACGGGTGCTTTGGTAACTGCTCGTGTGAAGGAGAAGCGTGAACCCGAGGCTCGGCTTCATCTCACTACGCTTCGCCTTCGGCTCGGCTCTTGTATCGAAATATACTATTGGAATAATGTGCTTCAAAGTTTAGATTTCATGAAGAATTCACATTTTTGGAATTACACGTAGTTTCTAAGGAACCGTGGTGGTGTTTTAAGCGTCTAATTTTCACGGAAAAATTCAAATCACGTGCAAAGTTGTCCGATACCAAGCTTACGCACTACCACTTGTTTTTGAATGCTAAAAATGGCCAATCTCTTAGTATACTTCAAATTTCCATTACATTTGAGAATATTATATTATTTTCAAGATTTTACTCTGCACTCATACAAGTAACATGGAAGAAAGTATGTTCAATTTCCTTCATCACGTGGGCCTACTTTTTCAGCTAATGAGAACAGAATCTGATTCCGAAAGCACAAAAAGCATTCAATCAATAATGTTTAAAATATTCTGTAAAAATACAATAATTTTGTAACTCGAAACTATTTTCGTTATAATGACATCTTATGGTAAAAGAACTCAAAAAAAAAATTTTTATTCCTGTAGCGCATGTGTAACCTTCGCCAATTCCACGGAAGAGCTGCGATAATAACGGCAACATATGATGAAAAAGAAAATAAAAAAGTTTCAATTCTCCTAAACTAATTGTTAGAAGTTGTAAATGGGGTGAGATGTACAGGGATTAAAGGTATTACACTTTTTTGTGCTCTTTTGTGATCGAACTCTGCCATTATTAGCAAAAACACTTCGAGTATTTAAATTAGCATATTTTCATTGAACATTGTTCTAACATAAGTGGGAGAAGAAGTGTCGAGGAATAGGTGTATTCCTGATGAAAATAGTATGATGGACAGACACCGACATAAAATACAAGGGTTTTCGCCATTGGCCACTAAATCCTAATACGTAACTATGCATCTACAAAAAGTACTTGCGTCAGAAATTTTTCAGGAACTTCATAATATTAGTACTTCGTTGCTACAGAAAAAATTTTCATATGGATAAATACAGCAAATGATAAATTTGTCATTTAAGGAACATTGAATTAAACCATTTCAAAATTTTTTGAAACTGTCACCTTAATAAAGCTTCCTCAACTAGGAAACACAAATGTTAAATATTGAAAGCAATACAAAAAATATTTCAAATTATAAACAATAGTATATTACGTGACAAGGGGCAAAAGGCGACAATTTCACGAGCGTAAAGTTAGTTGCCCTAGCATAGCGAGGGCAGATATCACAGGAGTGAAATTGTCGCCTCTCCCCATGTCACGTATACTATTTTTCATAACATCAATTGAAAATTCGACTGTTCAGTTACTTTTTTACTTTCAACCCACTATGAAGGCATAGAAAGTCGAATTTTCAATTTTAATGTTATGAAAAATAAATAATTTTCGATTTTTTATATTTTAAATTACTCACTTCAATTTCTTGACGTGAAAATTGCTGGCTCCAAAAGCATGAACATTCTTTGCTGTTATTCTTATGCCAGTTCCCTGTGCGGCTACTAGCTCTTTCAGAAGAAGTGGTTCCAGACTAGGAATGTTGTATTCTGGGACTCCTTGCATTAAGTATGGTTTAAGGGCCTCTACACTTTCAGAAATACACGATTCCATCTTAGGATCGTTTCTTTTACAAACATGCAAAAATTCCGCTGAAAATGAGATAAAATAAAGTTTTATAAATGGCAGACACAATGATAAACAAGAAAATAATACATAATAATGTAACGCATTTATGTAGAATAGAATATTTCTATTTTTAAATTTGGTCTTCCGCTTCATCTTAAATTTCATACACCTTTGCTGCTTGCTGGGTGTCATGAAAAGATTACTCGAAGGATGGGTCAAAACGGGACGTAATAAATTAAATCGATTGAACGGATTGAAACTATCTAAAAGAATCAAATGTTTTCCTACCTTACGTTGCTCACCTTTAAATTTCAATTTTCTTTCTCTTTTTTTTTGAATTTTCGAAATTTTATAAGACTGTTAATTTTTGTTTTATCGAAAAAAGTCATAATGATAAATTGTTCGACTATAAGTACTACGAATATCCGTCAATAGAATTTGCAAATATAAAAAAAATTGATTTCTAAAATTTTCAAAATGTTCCAAATGTTTTAATTTTTGTTCAAAATGAATGGCTAACGAACTTGATGAATTTATTCTTTTAAGTTGTTTTTCTTAAGAAACATTTAGTGTTAGCTTTAGCTACTTTGACGTCCTTAGAAAAGGAGGAGGGAGGCGGTGGACCGCCATATTATCGTTCATATGTGTGATTGCCGTTGCACTACGTTCAACTGTTTCCCCCCTCTACATGGTATTCGCGTTTGTTGTCGACGCTTTCAGATATTGTCCTTTATTTTTCTTGCATATTTCGAGTATTTTGACCTGTTTTTTTGCGAGAATTGTAGAGAGATTGAGAGAAAAATACAGAAGGAGGAGATTAGAGAGTGCGAGAACTGTTTATTAGGGTATGATGACCTTCCTTTAAGCTTCCAAATCCTCTAAATGACTTAGTTAGGGTTTGGGTTGTAATTTTGGGTCGTACTTAGCACCTGTGGGAATCTCCAGACGGAGCGTCTGATGCAGACGCCGCTGGCCATGGACCCAAATGCTGGGAGTAATTTTCTGGGATGTTTTCAGGGTACTTGCACTGTTAAGTGCACTGGGTCACTTCACTTCTTTACGGGAAATCATTCGGTTCAGTATCTCTACTCTTTCTCCAGTAGCCTTTAGTGCGCTCTTACAGTACAGTGTGTGTGAGTACTTCTTAGCTAAGCCACCCGGGACTCCGGGAGTGGGATACAAAGTCAGCCACGCATCACCAGGGCTAAGGACAGGATCTGCCTGCTGCCTTAGTGGATGATACGACGTATCATCCAGGGCTCCTCGAAACCCCGAGGCACACTTGCCATTGCCCAGCCTGAGACGTCAGGACTGCGTTGTACTCCAGCAGTGGAGGTGTCCTTCTGAGAAAGCTGCATGTGTTGGCTGGTAAGTTAAGAACTAATTAAATGGCCATTCAATCTGCGGTATCGTAAGCTATCAATTCTTTAATATTGTATTGTCTTATTAGGATTTCTAATGTTTTTTTACTTTGAATTATAATCTAAAGAATTTAGTATTTTTAACTTTCTAAATCTACTTGGAAGGCTTTTTCCTCACTCAAGACTAGGGTTTTTTATGCCGAAAAAGTGGATTTATTATCATAGTTTAATAAAGTCCTTGTTTAGTAAAATTGGCTCACCTCTTCAATTTCACACACCCTCCCATACCTTCTTTGTGTTTTTATTTGTGAACTCTATCATTAAAGTGAGACTTATTTACTTCCCTTTTTTAAGCTGTCATTCTCTATAAATTTAACTGCAAATTTAACACTGTTTGAAGATTTTCTTATTCGCTGGAAGTATAATTACAGCGTACATACATTTGTCCCAGATTATTTTATTTGAGTTTTATTTTATAAGGATCTGCTGGTTTCGAAGCAATTGTAATCATTTTACTCAGCAGGTAAGTCATACGCATTACAGTCTATATTTTTTTAAAATTCTTATTATTTAGTAGTTCAGTTTATTAATCTCAGATTGTCTTTCTTTGTTCAGGTTTTAGTTACCAATTATTTTCTTCGTTTTTTTTTCCTTTATCGGCAAAAAATTCTTGGTGAAATAATTTCTTGTGAATTAAGTTTCAATCACAACATATTATGTCGAAACAACAGTGTTCTTGTTGCGGAAAATTCTTAAAACCAAATAGTCATCTATCAATAATTCAGGGTGAACAAGCATTATACACTACCGTCGGAAATTGTCCGTACGATTGGCGCAAGCACTATTAAAAACCACTGCTGACTTTGAACTACGATAATTCGGTGAAAAAAAGAGGTAAAATATTTTTAAAAAAGACAGTTGCAAATCTTATGAAATTCCACGTCTAGTAGTGTCAACCAGATTTTTTGTTGACCTTCTGAAAAGAATACAGCACGTGAGAAGTTTTAAAAAAAAATTCAATATTTTCTTAAATTTTGTACTTCGAATTCAACTTTTTGCATGACCTAGGAAAATTGTTGAAAAAATTTGAAAATTATACGACATAGAGCCAAAAACTTTATCTTTAATTAAAGCCAAAGAAACTTAAAAAATCTTCATTGGTTCTCGAGTTACGATTAGAAATGTTCAGTCGTATTTGAAGGAGGCGAGCAGCAGACCGGCCGAGAGCCGTGATTGTCGATTAAAACTAAACTCAAATACGATTGAACATTTTTAATCGTAATTCGAGAACCAATGAAGATTTTTTAAGTTTCTTTGGCTTAAATTAAAGCTAAAGTTTTAGGCTCTGCGTCATATAATTTTCAAATTTTTGCACCAATTTTTCTAGGTCATGTAAAAAGTTGAAATCGAGGTACAAAATTTGAGAAAATATTCAATTTTTTTAAAACTTCTCACGTGCTGTATTCTTTTCAGAAGGTCAAAAAAATCTGAATGACATTGAGACGAATCACGTCAAATAAAATGATTATATCAATCGAATCTTCACACTAAAAGTAACTCATAAAAGGAGGACTTTCGGCAATAGAACTTGTTTAAATATTTGTTTTCGTGCAACAAACATTTATGAGTTTTTTTTCTATAATAATTCATTGCGCTCGAACTATTGAATATTTTTAAACGAAATTTTGTACACCTACAATTGAAAGACAGCTCTTTCAGATAAAAAAGACTGCGATGCTCAGTAAACAATTTTTCCATATTTTTAATAACATTTTTATAAACAATTGGTATTATTATTAATTTCTCAATGCTCTAATCGTCTAAATCTTTGGTGGTGCATGCAAAAACTATACAAGACTGATAATCCGAAGAAAAATTTCACTGCCCGTTATTAATTTGCTCAGAAAATGTATAATTGCGAAGCGCAGCGCAGCGCGCGGCTCGGGCCCACGCACAGTATGTAAAAAAAATTTTCGTGGACAAATTGATATTTAGAAGCTATTTCTGAACCGATTTGAAACTTTTTATTTTAATTAAAGCTTAAAAATTCCGCACAAAACTGTCGAGCCATATTTTAAAAAAAATTTTATTTCTCTGTATTTAATAACAAAAATGAAAAAAAAATATTTTAGTTTTTTGAGTACCGAGTTTCGAGAAATACTTGTATTCAATCGCAAATAACTAGAATCAACGAAGCAACTATCTAGGAAAGTTATCCATTAGCTTAGAAATTGTTTAAAAATATATTGAATTTGTTATAAACAAATAAGAGGGTGAAAATGGAATCATGGGGATTGACAGTGATTCGTCAAGTTACTCGCAATAAATAGGAATCATTTATAGACGGAAACCGATTTTTAACTGAATTTATGAAGACTATAAATAATTTGTTATTTTATAAACAAATTTTAAAAAACAATTGACCATATCAGGTATTTATGATGACATAAATGAAGTTTTTTCTAATGAATCGGCCAACAATTACAGACATATGTCACTTACTTACCCGATTGCTTTCAACGTATCTTACGTTTATACCTAACATTTAAACATTATATTTTTTTTATCTTTCAAACTTTTAAATCTTTTTTTTTTATAAATAAACTATCCGATTAATTAAAAGTATAAAAAAAATGTTTAAATGTTAATTATAAACAGTAAGATACGTTGAAAACCCCCGTGTTTTTACTTTTATAAATTGCCAAAAAATGCATTTGTTAATTATTTTTGTTAAAACAATTATCAATCGTTAATGTTTGATAGCAAAGAGTCACTCTGCTAAGTAATAAGTTGCTCATGTATCACAGAAATGCAATTTTTTTCTCAAAAAATATCAAAGCTAATAAAAATTCGTTTATATAATTTTTGTTAACAATTAAACTTGTTTATTTTTACGTAAACTCTCTAAAGGTTTTAAAGTTAGTTATTTACACTGGGATATATTGAAAAAATCAAGTTTCTACCTCTAAAAATAGCCAAACAGTGCATTTGTTACTTAAATTTGTTTAAACAATCATTAATTATTATTGATTATATAAAGCGGGTAAGTAAGTGACATTTGTTTGTAATTTTTGGCCTCTTCATCGCTTCCGAAATAGCTTCTGAATATCAATTTGTCCGCGAAAATTGCTTTAACCCACTGTGCGTCATGGGCCCGAGCCGCGCGCTGCGCCGCGCTTCGCAATTATACATTTTCTGAGCAAGTTAATGGCGGGCAGTGAATTTTTACTTCGAATTATCAGTCTTGAATAGTTTTTACATGAAACACCAAAGATTTAGACGATTAGAGCATTGAGAAGTTAATAATTATGCCAAGTGTTTATAAAAATGTTATTAAAAATAGGGAAAAATTGTTTACTGAGCATTGCAGTCTTTTTTATCTGAAAGAGCTATCTTTCAATAGTATGAGTACAAAATTTCGTTTAAAAATATTCAATAGTTTGAGCGCAATGAATTATTATAGAAAAAAAACTCATAAATGTTTGTTGCACGAAAAAAAATATTTAAACAAGTTCTATTGTCAAAAGTCCTCCTATTATGAGTTACTTTTAGTGTGAAGATTCGATTGATATAATAATTTTATAACATTTGCTTGGGTTGGAAATTGAGGTGCCCACTTGACGTGATTCGTCTCATTACTAGACGTGTAATTTCATAAGTTTTCCAACTGTTTTTTTTTTAAAGAATCGCTGGCGATCAAAAGGGGGTGCGCGTGGACTCAGCCTGAGAAGTATTATCCTGAAAGTTAATTTGACGTCTTTCGATTTTTAATTTTAAAGACTTATATTTGTAGAGAATTTCAAGGCGCATCTTTTTTTCCCCTTGCAAACATTTTTAGGTTTTTTAGTTTTTGAAGTAATTGATAAAAAGTGGATATTTCGAATCCACGCATACCCCCTTTTTGATCGCCAGCGGTTCAATATTTGATCTCTTTTTTCCACCCATTTATCGTAGTTCAGTCAGCAGTAATTTTTAATAGTGCTTGCGCCAATCGTACGGACAATTTCCGACCGTAGTGTATGTTCTCAAAACTGCTTTTAATAGCACATAAACTATTCAGTCAAAGGTTTGCGATAGTTGTCGATGGTTTTCGACTAAAAAGATTCGAATTATGGATGTAAAAGAGACGAATTCTTCTGAAAATGATTTGTCAAATATTTTAGAACCAGGTGAGAATCAGATTTCTAAACATCTAGAATCTTCCAATGGAGATGGAACTTCAGATTCTGACTGTAGGAAAATCAAACTTCCCATTAGAAGATGTATGATTTCCCAATCCAAATGTATTGTCTGTCATGATAAGAATAATCGTATCAGAATCAAACCTTTTGCTGCCTTGAGGGTTTATGTTAATAGTGGTATTATGATTTCTGCAAAAGCGAGGTGCTGTGCTTCTCATTTCGGTGATGATAGTTTTCTTAAGAAAGAGGATCTTGCATCTATTCAAACCATCTCTGATTTTACTCACATTTAGTGAGGTTGCACAGCATTTAAAAATTGAAGTACGTTCGACAAAAGGTCGTTCCATGCGTACGTGCTTAGCATTATTGTTGATCAAGTTGCGCACGTGTCTTTCCAATGCGATTTTATCATCTCTCTTTTGCATAGAAAAACGAAGAGTTGGCAAAGGAATTATGGCAGGAAGGACAGTTCTGATATCCTTCTTTATTCCTCATCATTTTGGTATAGGTCACATATCTCCCGAGTCAGGAATTAAGGATCATACTACGTCAATGGCAGAAACGCTATTCGTAAATGGAGAAGATGTATTTATTCTTGTGGCTGATGGTACATACATATTCATCCAAAAGAATAGCAATTACTCGTTTCAAAGACGGACTTATTCTTTGCATAAAGGAAGGAATCTGGTCAAGCCCATGATGTTAGTAACGACGACAGGATATATAGTAGATGTTTTTGGTCCGTATTTTCCTAATGGCAAAAATAACGTCGCTAGTATCTTTAACAGTCTTTTAAAACAAGACCCAGTGAAATAGCGTACATGGATGCCCTCAAACTCTGTTATCGTTGCAGATCGCAGTTAGAACTGGTGCATGTATCTGAAGTCCTTTGAAGATCTTGGATGCCTCATTTTATCCACAAAGGATCGCTGCATTCTACGACTGAAGCAAATGAATCAAGGCTTGTTACTAAAGTCCAATGAGTTGTTGAGGCAATCAATTCCAAATAGTCAAATACCGAACATCGGAGATTACGTCAGAATGACTAGTTTATCTGCATAAGCTAAAATTAATGTCTCAATTATGTGATTCACAGCTACTCCTCTTAAGCCTCTAGATTTGAGGAAATCCTCTAAATTCGGGATAAATAGCGCAAATAAAATGGGACTTAAGGAGTTATACGCACCTGTATTCTTCAAAAAATCGATGTTTTTTTTATTGCATTTACGGAATGTACATATATTTATATTCTCAGAAAATGTCATGTTAATCCGAGATGAATACTTTTGAAGTTGTACGTATATTTATAGCGACGTCTCGGATTGTTCGACAGTGCATGGAGCCAAACAGTAAACTTTCAACACTTTCTGTTATTATTATTTTTCTGTTTCAAAATGAAGTGTAGTAGAGAAAAGATATCATCTGCGATAATTCAATAATCAAGGCTAAATAAAAGAAAAAACGTTTTTAAAAACTCCTAAGACGTATGAAAGTAGTTTTAGTGTATCTGCAAAGAAATTGAAAATGTAGGTCTTATGAAACTTTAAACACGTTTTTGTCAAAACTGTGTTTTCAAAGTCGGTGAAAATATACCTAAATGAAGTTCAATTTTTCTACTTTATGTGTTTTCCATTTGTTTATTCATCGAATGAAAGGCCTTACCAGAAAAAATGATTTAAAAATCGACTTTTTTTAAGTTCCATTAATATCTTTATGAATTTAAAGACGACGCCTCTAGCTTAGATTTTTTTCCATAACAGTTTATGATTTACTGATGGGAAAACACTTCAAAAGTCTTGGTAGAAGATTCCGGTAGAAAATTGTTATTCTTGACCCAACCCACCAGCCTGTCCAAAAGAATTTGAGTAAAAATTCTTCTGATACAATTAACCAGGGCTATTGGTCGATAGTTAGCTGGATCGAGGATATCACCCTTTTTATGTATCATTTTTACTAATATACGAGACGAATCATCCGGAATTTTTTATTTTTCTAAAATTTTATTAAAAAGATCCATCATATATTCTATCCAAATATCTAGCATATTTTTAAAAAATTCGTAAGATATATTTCATCTTGGCTTTTACCATTCTCTCAGAAAGTGCAAAAGTAGCGCTTAAGTTCTCTTAAGCAAAGATTATATTTTTTCTTTTTAAAATGAGTCCAGAACGAAATCATTTTCCTTATTTTTTTTTATAAAGATTGCAAAAAAGACATTAAATCTCAATGTTTAAAAAAATAATGTTTTCGAAATATTGAACAATTTTTAAATTTCTGCAGCTTTAAACATAACTTTCTATAGAATCTGACATTTTTTACGTTACATTGTGCGAGACTTAAAGTTGGCGTGAAAAAGTGGGAAACATTTGAATATTTTTCCAACTCAGAAAAATATTTTTATAAAATATAACTAGGGGTGCTATTGTCAGCACATTCCCATCACACCTTGCACTTCACTTTCTCCGTTTCGCGCGCTTGCATCGCTGCTATATACTTTTATTTAAATTACTTTATTTTCAAATAAAAAGAAAAATAATTTATTGCAGCTTCTATTGACCTTAAAGAACACATTCTCATCAGTGCACTTCCACTTCGTCATAAATATTTTATTAAAACCTCATGTAAGGTTTTAATAATCTCATTTGTAAATTAAAAAAAAAACAAATCTATTCACCTTTTTTTTAAAGAATTTTTTTATCAGATTAAAATTTATATTACAAATCCTAACTTTTCACACATGATTATAGATATAAAACACTATTACAAAAATTATAATTTTTTTTAATAATAAATCTGGCTGGTATGGCTGCCGGAAGTTAATCATTTTAAAAACTGGCGTGCATGATTCAGAGAAAACTATTAGACCGATCGGGCCGAAAAAAAATAAATACAAAATGGCCGATTTGCAGATTTTTTACATTTTTTTAAATCGTAAATTGTTTTAAAAAAAGGCTAAATATTAATCAATAATTATTATTCTGGTTCACGCGATAGCGACACATGTTTAGAATAACATATCTAAATTTCAGCGCGATCGGACCAATAGTTTTTTCGGAATCATGCACGTCAGGTCGAAAAACGTTGTTTTGAGAAAAACGCGTTTAGTTTTTGATCTAAAATACAGGGTGATCCATTTTAATCTATAAGATCCTTCTAAAATACTTTATTTACGAAAAAATGGGTTAGACAAAAGTCGACCAGGATCGAGAGGGCCATTTAACTATATTATCAATTTTGTCCTTGAGTTCAATTTTCAAGGTCATTTGCCTCAAACGAACGCCAAATGCACGTTCGGCGCGTTCGAGATACTTATGTTGTTTTGCGTTTTTCGATCTGTTCTTGATATTTATGACAAAAATAACGATTAACCCAACCATTCTACATATATTTATTATAAGAATTTACACTTTTTAGAAAATCAATTTTCCAAAAATGTTCTTTGGTACTAACCCCTTAATAGAAATTTTATAAATCTGAGAATTTTTGTTTTATCTAAAAAAGTCATAATGATAAATTGTTCGAGTATTTAAGTACTACGAATATCCGTAAACAGAATTTGTAAATTAAAAAATAAATATTTCAAAAATTTTTTAAATGATCCAAATTTTTAAATTTTTGTCCAAAATTGCCGGTTAATGAAACTTGACCTTCATTTTAGGATACTAAAAGAGTATAACAAAGGCCAATCGACTACAAATTTTTACACAGTCTTTATTATATGTTTATACAGAGGATGAACCTCCAACTTCTTGTTACATAAAAAATTACAACTTGTATAAACAAAAAACGAGCGTTTTTTTAATCAAAATTTGAAAATTTTTTTCAAAACAACGCTATTTGTATAATTTTTAATATTTTCAAAAGCTAGAGGTCCATCCTCTAGAAAAACTCATGTAGTTTACTAAAAAAAATTTTTTTTGAGCAACCTGGCATGGCCGATACCGTCACCCGTATTTCAACTTTTTTTAAAGGGCCTTTGCGTTTCCCCTTGTATCTCCGCTTCGAATAAATATTTTCTTACGAAAATTTTATGATAAATACATGAAGACATGTACATTATACTGCAAAAATTTTAGAAAGATTAAAGGAGTAGTTTTGTTTTTCTTTTAATCTTTAAAAATTGCTGTTTTTTTCGTCCGAGAAACTAGCATAGCCCCTTAAGGGGGGCTATTTCAAATATAATAAAAATTTTTAACAAAATGGAAGACATTTGAACAAATTTTTGAGTACATTTTTTTTTTATTTTTACAAATAAGTGGATAAATAAATTTTTAAAATAAAATCCGAGAGGTTTACAGACTAGAGAATTTAATTCCCTTTAAAATGGGCTTTTAAAATTTTTTTTAGGTTCAAAACTCACTGAGTAATCGTGTCCACAAATTCTGAAAATCTGAAAAATAACTTTTCTAGAAAAACGCAATTGAAGTTGACGGCGTGGCTCCACGCACCTTTATGGCTTTTTGCGAAAATATTTCCAGAAGCTAAACCGTTTCGAATTTCATTCTAAAATTTTTACAGGGTATTCTTGAAATGTTGTTCTTTCGATTTATGTAATAAAAAAATCGATTTTTCGATCGATTTATATGAGGATACCCTCTTAAGGAGCACATTCTCATCAGAGCACTCGCCCTTCGCGCTCAACTCTTTTTAACAATATTTTTCATGATTAAAACGAAAACTACTCATGCTATTGAAAAATGGCCAAAGGAGAACTTGTAGATCTTTTTAAGGCCAATAATTATGTTTCTTATCATTTTTTCTGTATCTCGCGTTATTTGGATCAAAACTTGAATTTTCGATTTATTAAGGAAATTCAAAAAGTTGTCATGGATATCCTATAGGGTGTTCAAAAAGAAACATTTTTCATCTTTAGACTTTTTTTCATATCGTGCGTTGCTTTGCTTGTAATTTCAGTTTTTTTTTATTTTTTTGGATTTTCAAAATGTTATAAGTCTTTCAATTTTTTGTATCCAAAAAAGTCATTAAGAAAAATTGTTCGACTTTTTGAGTACTACGGACATTCGTCATTAGAATTTTCAAATTAAAAAAAAAAGTGGTTTCAAAATTTTTCAAAATACTCCCACTGTTTGAATTTTTATCCAAAATGGCTGGCCAACGAACTTCACTTTTATTTTAGGACACTAAAAGAGTATACCAAAGGACAATCCAATCGGTTAATTCTTTCGAAAGTTATCCTGTTAACAAACTAAAATCTACACACAGACGTACAGACACAAAACGTGGCATTTGACAAACACTGGGGGAGTCAAATTTTACACAAATCTAATACATTCTCTCTGATGAGTATGTAAAAATCTGCTCCGTGTTGTGCGCTTATCCTTCCCTCCTCTTTATTCCTGCTATATACTTTTATTTTATTTACCTTATTTTTAAATGAAGAAGAAAACTTACTTAAGATTCTATCATCCTTAATCTTATCAGAACACTCACGCTTCGCGCGTTATATTTCATTTAAATCTCATTCACAATTAGACTACACGCTTATTCGCATTCGGCTCTGTTTAACAATACTTTTCCCTAATAAAACAAGCAAATTACTTATTCTATCAAAAATTTTTCAAGGGATAATATTTAAATCTTTTTATTTCCTATAATTAATTATTCTCTTATAATTTTCTCTGTATCCCATGTTATTTGGCTCAAAATTTGAATTTTCCATTTTTTAAGAAAATTCAAAAAGGTATTAACCAGTCTTGTAGGGCGTTTAAGAAGGAACTTTCATCTCTTAACTTTTTTTTATATCGTGCGTTATTTTAATTTAAATTTAAATTTTCATTCTTTTCTTTGAATTTGCTTTTTTCACCTATTTTAACTTATTTTTTAAAAAGATGTATCAAGTGAAAGTTGTATGATCTTAAATTTATGCCGATATCTATGTTTTTGACATTTATCTTCATTAGCGACTTTTTCTAGCTACCTTACTCCAACTTTTGTGTAATGGCAAAAATTTAATGAATGGATTCAGGCGCATAATTCATTCGTCTCGCTTCGTGCTCCATTCATTTTTCATATAGAAATAACTAATTTTGTTTTTGATTTCAAAAAAACATAAAATTCATCTACTTAAGGCTATGTCGAAGAAAAATAAGAAACTCCAAAAAAGTGTAAAACTGTTTTTGACTATATTTATTTGAGTACTTTTCATTATATAGAAGTCTCAATTTAATTATATAATCTTTGTCCGTTTTAAATTCTTATCTTAAAACATTTTGTTAAAAATATTCAATAATATTATAACTTAAAATTTATATGGAAATTTGTATGTCTGTATATTATTACTTTGCTATAAAGTCTGAAATTTACCTAATCATTTTCTAGGTTTAACATCAACTAGCGGAATCTTTAGTGAATTTTTGAATAATAATACAAACGTTATGAAATTTCTTCGCACCAAAAGGATCAAACTTGAGGTGCAACGTTTAAAAAATTTTTAAATATTGGTTCCATTGTAAAGAATTTTCCTTTACGTCAATCAACAGAACACAATTTTCATGTAATAAATTATGAAAAGTTAACTTAATTATTCTAATCATGAGAAAGAAAACATTATGATAATCTTTTGGTACACTTACGTATATCGACGCCGAAGACGGATAAGATCGTCCCACAGAAAAGCAGTGCTAGGGTGAAGTTTTGCATTTTGGATTGGAAGGATTATTGATGGTGAATGGATAGGTGAAAAGGATAGACGAAAACTCGGATGGCCGAAATTGAGTTCTCGACTACGAGGATGAGTTTCTCCGCGGGAACTGTCCCGTGAGAATAAATGATTCGAAATGGTCTCGTAGCAAGTGGACATAATGAAGCCTGTGTGATGACCTTATAGTAATCCCCTCCTCCTGTGTATTGGAAAAAGCATCGTTGTCGCAACAGTATTAGAGGTTGCTCTTAGAGGTGATCTATCACGGACAGACGCGATGCAACGGGAGAAATACAAATTCACAATAAGAAACAGAACAACATTTGTAGCTTTTTATCAAATGTATTTTTCTTGTCTAACCGTTTCTGCTTAGTTAGTTTTAGGTTAATTTTTTATGCAAATCTAAAAAAAAATTTCTTTTAATTCAAGAATCATTAATTTCGAGTAAATATTTAGAATTTTAAAAGTACCAACGTGAAAATTAATTAAACTTAAGCGCTACGAAATTACAAATTGTAATAAAAGCTTTACAGCTTTTAATTTGCTTACATTTTTTCGTATTTAATATTTCCTCACCTTATTTTGCAACTCACAAGGTGCAAAATAACTCTCTCTTCTATTACGTTGATAAAATTGTGTCTATTTAATATTTTTTTAAATTTTGAAGTGAATTAGTAAATTTGAAACTTTACATTAACTTTTAACAACTTACTTAGAATTTATTTAAGTATTTTAAAGCTATTTCAAATTAAATTCCAATATATAAGAAGTCAAATTCACATACTTTGGAAGATTCGTTAATAGCAAATTGCTCAAATATCATCAGGCACTTTATTAGACAATGATTGCGATTAATTTTGACAATTTATTTTAGGAGCATGAGAAAAGGAATAGCATTTCTTTTTAGAGGGTTCATTTAACACATATTAAAGAATGAAAACAAAATTTTCTATTATTTTTTTATATAAAATGGCGGCGATACAGGCAATCTCCGGCAAAGTGTTTTCAGAAAGGTGCTTCTTGGGCGGACAAATTTCTGGAAAACTGTGAGAGCTCGACCAAAAACCTAAAGTTTTTTTTAAACTAGCTAGAGAAATACGTAGGATTTTTTAATATAAATTTTTGTAGAAACGGTAAACTTTAAAATAAATGCATTTTTTAACAAAAAAGGAGCAGTAAATTGTTTATAAAAAATGCAATTAACATCAAATCAAAAAACGGCTACGTACTTCTTTAGAGAATCCACTTGTGAAGCTACTGTAAAAATTAGAAGTGGATTCATATATTGGTATTGAAGCAATCAGTCTGCCCAATTTGAAACAATCCGTTTCGAGAAAAACGCGGTTAAAGTTTTAGAAGCACATCTAGAGGAGAGATGCAAAGTGGTACCAAATCCCGAATAAAATGTTTATACTAGCTGTCAAGTTGTATAGACTTTTTTACTCATTCAATGATCACTTTGCTTTCTCACAGAGGAAGCATTAAGTATTCCTTACATGACCATTAAATTTTGATTATTTGAGAAGCTATATTTGAAGACTTCATTTTCGAAAATTACAATAAAGCATAACTTTCTTATTTTTCAATGAAATGCATTAATCTTATAGGTCAATGGATTCGTCTAGACATAAGGAATCTTTATTTCCCGTACATCAACTTTGAATTTTGATTATTTGAGAAGTTATATTGGAAAAATTCATTTTCTAAAATTACAATAAAGCATAACTTTCTTATTTTTCAATGAAATGCATTAATAATATAGGTCAATCGATTCGTCTCGATGAAAGGAATCTTCATTTTCTTATATCAGCTTTAAATTTTGAATACGCGAGAAGTGAAAGTGAAAAAATGAATTTTACGAAAACTATAAAAGTACATAAAACTTGTAACATTAAATATTTTGTGAAACCCTTATAAGAAATTTAACTAGGTAATGTAGTGGACCCGATACTCGAACACTTAACGGCTTAGTGTCAACTCTTGCCCATTTAAAAGCATTTTTAAAGTATTTAAATTCGGAAAAAACGTATGAAGCTATTTTTAGTGGTAAAGATAAACATTCTTTGAACTATTTAAACAAGAAAATATAGATTTTTTAATCACTAACATAAAAATGTATATATTTAAAGACTGACTCATAAGGAGCAGTAGTCGAACGCGTTTTTGCCCCTGGGAGCAGTTGTCAAACAGGCAAGGACCCAGTAGGCGAACAGTGCAATCCGAATTAGAAAGAGGTTAGGAATGATAAGTTATTTACTTATCATATTTTAAAGTTAGAATTTGAACCAACAATTTCTAAAAAAAAATCAATGAAAACCTATGTTTAAATTTCATTACAGATAATTTAAAAATGGTATTAGATAAATGCAATGTTCAGTTGTGCGCATGTACTTTGAGAAAAAAAATCATAATTATATGTTTTTAATACCTTACGAATGATTGCCGTGATAATATTCAACATTTATTGTAAAATTGCTATAGTGTTCGGTCTAAGGTTATTTACACTGAGAAAAAAAAATAAAGTCACTATAACAAAACAGTTTTGTTGGTTACATTTTGTTCGTTTTACCAAAATTTGGTTGCTTTTAAAAAAAAAATTGTTAGCGTAAAAAAATAGTTTTCTTACTTCAAATAAATTTTTTTGTTAAAACGTTTTGTTGAGTCAACCGAAAAATTTTGTTGTCCTGACAAAATATGCGCCACGCATGCGCGATTCATATCTATAGTTAGTGATGCAACCGATCCACGACGTTTATAATATGTGACAATATGGCGGATAGTGATACTGCTGAATAATGGCTGATCAAATTACAGACAAAATTTTAGATGCTTGAGGCCTTTCATGCCTCAAAAGCACATTCAAAGGTAAGTGCGTCTTATTTTCTCTGTCTTGTTATTTTTTATTTAAATCACAATGGTGATTATAATAGTTATAACCTATTTTCAAATTGATATAAATATGCATGTAAAATTTCGTGAATCCTCTTTTCAATCCTGGTTCCTCTTCTCAAATTTATATAAATGTACAAATATGAATGTAGGGCAATACAGATTATCTGATAATACAAACATTTTTGTAAAAAAATTATATTATATATATTTTTTATTTATATGATGTTTTTTTACAAAAATGTGTGTATTGTGATATAACCTATAAATGCCCTACATTCATATTTCCACATCATCTATATTATGTAATAAAAATGCATAAAAGTGACAGATTTTTTTTTTTTTAGACCAATGGATTGATTTTGAAGCTCTCACTGGACTTACACCCGGTAGTCCTTTCATTTTAAACCTTTTAAAAAATGAGTTACTGGGTACTCAGATTAAATTTGAAAAAAAGTTACAACAATTTTTGATGAACGAGGAAGTTATTGACTTTGAACTTGATAGGACAGTAGGGGAGATTGAGAATTCTGATTTATCAATTAATTTGCCAGTCCTTCCAAGTCATGAACCAGAAATCGAATCGCCTGTTAATGAGGTATATTATAATATTTCTATGTCATCAGAATAAGATTTGGTTTTTCACTCCTTAGGTACAATTAACTAACTAATTGATATAGATCTATATAGATGAAACTGCAGAAGCAAAAAATACGCCAGTAAATATATCCAACGTTGATGGCGAGAATCTTGATTCGCCACATTCGGAACTATTGACAGACTCTGATTTGCTTACAACAAAACAATTTTTCGACTCCTTAGAAAATTTGGTAAGCAATTCAATCTTGTAGGAATAATTATTATATTTTTATCGAGAACTGTTAATCACTAAAAAATTTATGAGTTTACATACATAGAATTCAAGCCATAAAAGATTTAATTATTTATTGTAAAAAAGATTATTTTTTTAATATTATAAAGCAAAATTATTAGAAAAGTTAAGCTTAATTTGATGTTTATGATTTTAGGACATTTACAGCATTCTGTACGATACGTTCAAAGGACGAATAATCCTACTGTCTTATGACAAAAACAAGGAACTGAACGAGAAACAACAAAGCGATCCGTTTGGGCAACCGTAAGAATAACATTTTTTTAATTATTAAAATATACGTGTTGTTTCTTAATTATAAAATCTATATATTGTATATATTTTAGCTTTGCTTTAAAAAATCAACATTACGAATTTTTGGGTAAACTTCTGTGCAAAATTTTTCCAACGGAAGATTTATCAATTTATTATGTAGCCCCAAAAATTGAAGGTTCTCTTCAAAAGATTTCCAAAGGTAAAATTCCAGATGCTTATAGGAATAAGTTGCGAATTTTAAGAGATGCTGGAATTATACCGAGAAAAAGAAAGAGAAACGATAAGCATTCTGATACTGAAGAGGATTCTGACGAATCTGGAAGTAAGTTTCTTGAATTCAAAATTTTTTTTGAAATTATATAAAAACTAGATTTGCAATTACCTTCATTTAAATCTTTACGTTTATACTTTTATTAATTGAAATGCGATGTAAAAGAAAATATGCTTTGCATACAATTGTCTTCTTTGTATTAAATAAAAACTGTCCATGCCCTTAATCGTAACAGCTGTCCTATAAGTAAATGTTGAATTCCCGATTGTAAAATAGCAATTGAATTCCTGCGATTTAATACTTCTCCGTGGAATACAATTGAAGAATTTTGGGACAAAAGTTTTCCATATAGAGAGAGATTGAGACGTCAAGATGGTGGAGTCGTCAACGTGTTTCTACAGGAGTTTCCAATAATAAAGCATCCTGATGGCTATATGCTTGTACGTTAAAAATAACCGCAAAATAAATTAAAATAGCGGTCCAAAAAATTAAGATTGTTTAGCGTTATAGATTCATAGAAATAATTTAGCTTTAATCAGATATTTGAAATTTAATTGTGGTGACTTATTTAAAAATATGCTTCTAGTTGGAACGAGACTACAAGTCAATGTTTAAACAAGGTGAAAGACAATTTTACGTAGGATGGCCTGAATTTGCACGCAAGTTGAATAAAATAATGCAAACCGATATAAAGGATGTTGAGAGCAAAATAATATTAGAGAGTTTACAACATTCTAGTGTACAACCCGGTAATTATTGGTGTGAAGTAAATTTAAAAATTAGTCTTATAAAATAACAAAATGTTTAAATTTATTTTTATGGTCGCCAGATGTTCGAGACCTAACTCTTTTAACACTAATGTCTGCATTGTGCCCATCTACTTGCAGAATAAGAGGAAGAAACAAGGCTGTCTGGAAACCATCTATTCTAGAATCATCGAATGGATTTATTTTACACGTGAAAGTAAGAATTTATATGATATATTAAATTTGGTTTATTCGTGTATAAACAAAAAATATTTCTGCTGTTATAATTTTTAAAAAGATGAAAGACTGCTTTATACTGAAAAGATTAATTAATACATTTATGTTTTTCTAAATTAAGAACGCAGCAGACTTGGAAAACGAACGAAACGCTCGACAGGCGACTATGTATGGTTGGAAGCTGCCTCTACAGCCTTATGTGATTGTCGTTGGTCCGAATTTCTCAGAAATATCGGCTTGTTATATCAACGTTGATAAGATTATATTTAAAATTGAATCGCCTTTGAAAACCGTGGATTTATGTTACAAAATTTTTCACGTGTTGAACGCGAAATACCCTACTGAGAGTGAACAGGTATGGTTACTTTTACAACAAAATTTGTACAATCACGTAACCGCGGAAGATAAGCAAATTAAGGGTGTCATAAGACTGAGGCACAAATTCGCCAATTTAAAGGTTTAAATTATGCTTTACTTCATATTACAATTGGTCTACCTGTGTTCCAAAGTATATCGCCAAAGAGTAGATTTATAAAAATATTAGAATGTATCAATGTTGGCAATGTGGGTCCTCTTCGGTAGATGTCAGTGGTTTAATATATCACTTAAAAGTTAAACATAAATACAATGATCAAAGTCAGTTTATATGCAAACAATCCAGTTGCTCTCGCGAATTTTCATCTATTCATGCTTTCCGAAAGCATTTAATAAACAAACATTCAAAACCGGCTATTTTACCTGCGACAAAACTTATATCGAACGTAAACTCATCAGACTTTCCGTTACTAAATCCAATTCCAAAAACTTCAAAAAATTGCGAATTTAATGAAAATCTTGATAGTCTTGTCTTACCTATTGCTAATACTGTTTCTGCCGTTCAACATCATAAAGATTTAAATGATTCTGCCTTAACTTATATATCACATTTCTATAGTAAATCTTCATTAACTCGCGAAACCGTTCAGGATATAGTTGATACAACCACTCAATTTATTCAGTGTTCTATACTTCATAATGTGAAAACTAAGGTAATGTCAACTTTAAGCAAAACTGAAATAACTAAAGAGGATATTAGTGAGATTGAGGCAATGTTTGACACCTCTGAGAACCCCTTCTCCGATTTAGAAACCGATTATAAGAGAATACTAGCTCTTGAAAAGAGTGGTTGTTATATTGGACCAAGTTCTTACTTTATTGGTGACATTTTAGAGGGCAAATACATAGATCAAGTGTACTCATTAGTTCCAGGCAAAGCGAACGGTCAAGAAATATCAATTAAAAAAATCCTAATAAAATTATTTCAGATGCCTCAAGTCTTAAATTCTATTTTATCTTATATGAATTCGTTAACTGCAGATTCAGAGAATATCTCAAACGTGATTCAGGGAACACTTTATAAACGCGTCTGCTCCAAGTTTCCCGGAAAATTGCTTATGCCTGTGTTTGTTTATTTCGATGAATGGGAAGCGAATAATCCACTAGGGTCACATGCTGGCGTACATAAAATGGGATCAGTTTATATTTCACTAGCTTGTGTACCACCGGAGTTTAGATCTAAGCTGGAAAACATTTTTTTAGCTCTTCTTTTTTTAAATAGTGATTTTGAAGAACATGGAACTGAAGCAACATTCGCACCACTTATACGACAATTTAAAGAAATGGAAGAGAAGCCTATCTTCCAAACAGCAGATAGTGTAGATATTTATATTTGTTTTTTGCTATTCATAGGAGATAATTTAGGTGTTCACCAAGTCACAGGCTTTGTTAAAAGTTTTTCTGCAAATTATCCTTGCCGAATGTGCAAGGTAGGTAAAAATGTTTTGCGGCAGCAAACAACTGAAGATTTAACGTTATTGCGAAAGATAGAAGAATATGATAAAGATGTTGCAACAAATGATGTTTCCAAAACTGGAATATCTGAAAAATGTATATTCAATCAGCTAAAATCATTCCATGTTCTTGAAAATCTCGCGTTTGATATCATGCACGACATCGGAGAAGGGGTGATTCCATATGATATGACTAGTATTATTTTAGGCCTTGTGGAAGATTCAAAACTATTTACTTTAGAAGAATTGAACAATAGACTTGGAGGTTTTGATTTTGGTCTTGTAGATAGCGGAAATAGA